>JARKIE010000117.1:0-257064 GCA_029378255.1 Mycena rosella
GGTATACATATCCTGAGACTGATTTGCTATCATCGGTTGAGGCGAATCGGTGTCGCTGTACGCGCCATAGTGGTTGAAAATGATTCGGATCAGAGTCCAAATTTGGTCCTCCGAAAGTGATCCGTGCTGACGCGTTCCTTTAGGTAGCGAAATATCCTTTTCAATGCTGTCCAGTGTGTCGCACTCGGGTTGCTGTGTATGAACCGATTCTGGCGACTGCATATGCTATGTCTGGACGACTGATAGTGGCTGGCCAAATTAATGAGCCCATGTGCTCTGCAAAACTTGGGCCATTCTCGTCGGTGGTGTTGCTCTCGACGGGGTTCTTCTCTAGGACAACGTTCGGGTCCATCGGTGTCTTCACTGTGGACATATCCTCGTATCCAAAGCGCTTCAAGATTCCCTCAATATAATGCTCTTGGGATATCTGGATGGTTCTTGTTGCGCGATCACGGTAAATCTCGATACCAATAAGCTTCTTCGGCTCTCCAAGATCATTGATTTCGACTTCTTGCTTCAGTGTGGTCTCTGTGGCTGATAGCATAGTGGGATTGTTGCTGAATAGCAATAAGTCATCGACCCAGACCGTGATAATCACGAACTGATCATTGAGTCGGCGAACATAGACACCGTGGTCAACTTCAATGCGTTCGAAACCGTGCTTGGTAAGTATTCCATGCAATTTTCGGTTCCATTCCCTACCTGATTGTTTCAGTCCATACAGTGTCTTCTTAAGACGGCATTTGCGACCTGAGCCATCGTCGAAACCTGGTGGTTGGTCCATGAAGACTTCTTCTTGCAAGTCTCCATTCAAGTAAGCTCCCTTCACATCCAACTGCCTCATTTCGAGGTCTTTTACAGCTGCGATTGCGAGGAGCGCTCGGAGGGATTCAAGACGTACAACCGGGGAAAAAGTATCGAAATAATCGATGCCAGGAACTTGTGAGTAGCCTTTCGCTACAAGTCTCGCTTTATAGCGGACAATAGTCCCTTGTTGATCTGTCTTTAGGTCAAATACCCATCGACATCCAACTGGCTTCCTCTCGGCAGGACAATCTTCAAGATTCCAGGTACCCATTGTGCTCAAGTTGTCAAGCTCGGCTTTAATAGCTTCTTCCCAGCGCGGCCATTCAGGTGATGCCTTTGCTTCGTTTATGCTCTTGGGAATGTCGGACTTACCTGGGTCAAGATCTCCAAGCGTGGCCTTATAGGCAAAATGTGCGATCACATTATCCTCGTCTTCTGCGACGGGATCGGGTTCAGCTTGTGAACTCTGATTCGGACGGTGAGCTTGCTCTCTGCGAGCGGCGGGATTTCCGAGTTTCAAGTAATTCTGATCGGCGACAGGGCGAGTTAATCTGCGGAGTGGAATTGGATTAAGCTGATTTGCTTTAGGGTCATGTTCCGTTGCGAGACGAGGTGTTGACGGTGCTGATGGTGCTAATTTGGGCTGTGGTGTGCTCACGCTCTTAAGCGGCTGTGCCGGCGGTGGCGTAGACGGTGGTGCATAGGATGGTGGTATGTTTGCTGTTGCTATTTGTGGAACTGTCGGCTGATTTGCTGGTGCGCTGATGTGCCATTCGCATTCTCGTTGTTCTCCCCCTCGGATGGTACATCATCCGAAATTTCGGTGAATTTGATAGAGGGATCAGTGAACTGAAAGTTCCGAGAGATTTTGACGCGGTGAGTCCTTGTGTCGTAATACCGTACTGCATTTGGGCCGTCTAGGTGGCCACAAAATATATGCTTGATTGCCCTCTTGTCAAGCTTCGATAAGCTTTCAACGTCTTCGCGAAAAATCCAAACTGGTGTTCCAAACTCCTGGAAGTGAGATACATTGGGTTTCTCCTTCTTGAATGCCTCATGCGGTGTTATTCCGTTGGGCAGAGCTTTTGTCGGGGATCGATTTCGGATATATGCGGCATGAGTGACAGCAAACTCCCACAAACTCTTGGGTAAGTCTTTCTCTGCTATCATTGCCCGGCTAGCTCAACAAGTGTCCGATTTAGTCTCTCAGAAACGCCGTTCTGGGACTGTGATAAGGTGCCGTCAAATGAATTTCTATTCCCTTTGCGGCAAGTGCTGACCTGAGCTTCTCATTGAGGTATTCCCGTCCCTCGTCAACACGAATCCACTTTGGTTTATAACCATACTGCCGTTCCAGCCACCCGATGTGCTCCATGACTTTGGTCTTTGCCTGGTCCTTGCTCCTCATGAACAGGACAGTCATTCTGCGGCTGGCATCATCGGTGAAAGAAATATAATAATAATTTCCTTCTGTTGACCGTGTTCGTGCAGGACCCCATAGGTCACTGTGGATGCCTTCTCCTGGGTTCTCTGACCTGTGAAGGGCTTTATGAGGGAATGGCTTGCGATGCATTTTGGCCTGAATGCAGGCCTCGCACACCTCGTCGGATTCGGGTCTGGTGTTGGGATCAATGGTAAGTCCTTCTACGGACTGATTCTTGACGAGAAGCTCTAACGTTGAGTCAGACACATGACCGTAACGGCGATGCCATGCCGTCCAGCTGTTGGGGTTAGCTTTCTCAGAATCTCCCACATTGGCTCGGTTCCGTACAACAACTGCTTGGCTATCAAGCCAGTACAGTCGGAAATGTTCCTTACCTTGTAAGACAAGTCTCCCAGACTTGGTACGAATGCTCACTTTGCCGTGTTGAAACATGGCTGCTCCTCCTGCATCATCGACGCGGGGAATCGAAAGCAGATTATTGGCGGCTGTCGGGTGCGTACAATGTGTTGTATAAGGTAACTGTTTCCTTCTGGCCATTCATATAGCTCTCAAGTTTAACAGTTCCACGGCCATGGGCCTTTACAGAATTGTCGCCAAGTCCTTTGATGGTTTCGCCCTCCAGCGGAGTATAATCCGAGAATATGTCTCGTCTATTGGCGATGTGGACCATACAGCCGGAATCAGCTAGCCACGTGTCTCTCGATAGACGCGAATCAAAGTGGGGTTTCTCGGATTGGATAGCGGCGGCGGCCGTAAACGACATTTCTTGAGTCGAGTCGGCGGAATCTTGTTGCGTACCTAGGTTAGCAGAATTTCCTTTCTTCTTACGTTCCATTTCCCTTTACCTTTACCACTGTAGTTCTTCGGGCACTGGCCTTCTTTGCCACCACCCCTGCTCCAGCAATCCTGGGCTATGTGCCCGTTGATTCCGCAATTGAAACAACCATCATTGATGTTGTTCGAGGATTTGCTGTGCTGATGAGTTCTCTGACTCCTTCCGAACAATGCTGATGATCCCGTAGATTCTCCAGCTTTCTCTTTCTTCTGCCTATACTCCTCAAGAATGAGGGCAACGAGCTCGTGAGAACTCACAATGACAGTATTACTGCCGAGGCTGGTTGAAGAGGAAACGACCGGTGCCGTTGTCATCAATGCACCATTATTGGCCGCTAGATATGCGCTCGTGAATTGGTCCCAGGATTCCGGGAGGGAGGTGATCAACGCAATGAGGAACTCCTGGTCTGATACCAGGCTGTTCATCGTGTTCAGCTGCTCTTGTATAGAGCGAAGCTCAGTGATATGAGCTGAAATGTCGGCGCCTTCTTCGGCAATCGTCCGGTAGAGCCTCCGTCGATATGACATAATTCCTAACTGACCTCCAAAGTTGTGCCCACATCTGGGCTGCCGTAGTCGCTCCCGCAATATGTACCATCTGGGAATTTCCCAAAGCAAGCTCAATTTTGCCTCGTGCCTTTCCATCACCTTTGATCCAAGCCTTGATTTCTTTCTTCTCGTCTGAAGTTGGCTTTGTCGGGTCAGCGACCGTCGGGTAAGCCTCAGAGCCATCAACGTAACCCTCAAGTTCGTTGTCGCGGAGTATCGCCGATATGTGACGCTTCCATGGCATCCAATTTTCCTCATTGAGGAGTTCAATCCGAGTAGAAGAATGTTCAGTCATGTCCAAGTAGAAAGTGCGTAGATTGGTAGATTGTTGAGTCGTATTCAAATGAGAATAGTGTAGCTAATAAACTGTGTGATTATAAGTTCAGGCCGGGGCCCATAACCTATTGGCGCAGTTTACTTAGAAGTTGGTGAAGCACGGGGTAAGCGTGCCTAGATAATCACACAGTAGTTGTAGTGGTTCAGGATAAAGATAGTTATTTCATAGGTGCAGAATACAACTGCTTAAATACTACGAGGCGTACAGCCTTTACTATGAGTCATAAGGAGTCATAAGAATGTTCTACATGAATCTACGGTATTCTACATACTGGCAGATTGGTCCATCATATTCCGGGCAGTGTCCCGGCTGTGCTACTCCAAGAGCCCATCCAAGCTCTGGCAGCAGGCCTCCGTGCCCGCACTGCAAAAACAACCTTCAAAACATTGCCCTCGACGGACAGGGGGACAGCCGTCAGTAGAGCAGCCACTCTAGCAAAACAGAGCATCGATAATGACGAAGTTTACATACCATTTTTGGAAATCCCGCCCGAATCCGAGGCCAAGGGAGCAAAGCTCGCAAACATGACCCAGGCACGAGCCTATCGCGGTATAAAAGAAACACACACCTGCCCGACACGAAAAGCCACCGAAATCAACATAAAATTGATTCAAGCAGCGTCCGAGCTGCTTTTCGGGCGAGCCCTGGTCCCAGAAAAAATATGGAAATCTATTCGCAGCCCCGACCTGTCGCGCCGGGTCAAAACCTTCCTATGGAAGAGTATATACGGAGCCCACCGCATCGGCAGGTTCTGGAAACATATCCCTGGCTTTGAAGACAGAGGGTTGTGCAACCTCTGCAACGTGGAAGAATTGCTTGACCACATCCTCCTGGACTGTGTCTCCCCGGATCGCGAGCATGTCTGGGAGCTAGTCAGGGAACTATGGTTCAAAAAACACGGACCGCTGCCACCCATATCAATGGGAATGATCCTGGGTTGCAGTATCGCGGCTTTCGAGAAAGAGAGCAAGACGGCGCCATCCGGTGTCAACCGGCTATTCAAAATTCTGATCTCTGAATCAGCATTCCTTATATGGAAACTCCGCTGTGAATGTGTTATACAAGAAAAAACTCACTCAAGGAACGTAATCCAGAACCGTTGGATGCATGTTTTGAATGTGCGACTCGAAATAGACTGCGCTATGGCGACTGAAGTTGCCACACGGGGGAAACGAAAGATTTTCCCCCCTTTAGTCCTCAATATGTGGCGCAGGATCCTGTTTGAGGAACACAAACTGCCAGATGACTGGTTGAGAGAGCCCAGGGTTTTAGTGGGTAGTGTGCCTAGAATGTACTGTTCATTACCTGTCCCCCCCGATCCGGGGGACGAGAGCATGTACTAATATTGAATTAGAGCACAAATAAGAGTCCCACACTTACGGCAGCCTCTGTCGCGTGCGTAACTGCATTTCCCTGGGGGGTGGTCCCCCTCCTCACTTTTCCTGAAGGGCATGTCCCTTTAGGCTTACACGACCATCACGGGTTAACCTTGTTAATTGCGTTTTAGTCGATAATGTACCACTAAAAAAATAAAAAAATAAAAAATTATGCCAGCTGGCTGCATACATTGGGGGGCACCTAAGGATGTCCTCTGGTCTGAAAAAATCTGGACCAGCAGAGGAGACTGATAGGAGATTCAGATCAGAGTATATTCAGCAGCCAAGGAAAGACAGACCAAACTACTCAGCTTTAAATTGTCACAGGGAAATTGTATCGGACGGCAGCGAGGTGGAAACAAAGTGACTGCTACACAGATGGAATGATCCAGAGTTTGAAGAGAGCGAGACAACATCCAAGAGCAGTCTCAGGCCAGCCTATCAGACCAAAAGCCCATTGTTCAATAATTTGGCTAGTGAATTGCACCGAGAAGTGCTATCTCAAAAGGAATCCAGGTTTTGATTGCACGTAGAGAGACACTGTGTCGGAATTTAGGCTTCTATCTATGGAAGATTCTGGGCTGCAGCTCGAACTGGATGATAAATTGAGCTGCACCATTACTGCGAAGAAATGCGGTAATTCCGTGGTTCTGCGACACAGTGAGAAGGTGACCTTCCTTTCTAGAGTGGTCAAACTCAGCAGATAAGCTGTTAATCCACAGCTCTCTGCACTCAATGTCGAGAGTCTGAATCAGTATATTGAATACTGTGAACTGCCCCATATCACACACAATCCAGGGCTATTATCTCACTGGTACATATTCAAGATGGAAAGCTTATGTTTGGAGTCCACAAAATCCCTGTCTCATTGATCAAGTCGCTTTGGCACAGGATTATGTGCTAAATAGGTAATCTTAACATGTGCCGGTCCTGGTGAAAAATAAAACTCTATTTCTGATCAAACAGAGCCTGGAGATGGAAGTTCAAGTTCAGTCATGGCAATTAGCACCTGTTGTGTTTTATAAACAGACCGTGACTGATTTCCTCAATTCTCCCTTATCAATGGTGAACTTGAACAAGAATGCAAAAGAAATTCTGAGTATGATTCATACCCATACTGCTGCTTCGGCAAGTGCTAAGCATAATTGTTTAGTATCTCTGTGGATTAGACTAATGGTTGCTAGTGGCTTGGTGTCAATCAGGTGATGAAGTGTCTATACTGCACCAATCTATAAGAGTGAAATGGCCGATGGACCAAAAATCAACGTGTTGAGAACATTGGATCAGTAGGGAGTCAAAATATGGGGTCTTTGAGCTCATTTCAAGGTGCAATTTCAACCCTACCACTCATGAGATATTGACACTGGGGGCAAAGGCCAGGGCACCTGAAAGACAGGTGCCTTGGCAAGAGGTACTCTGCATGTGAATGGTGAATCCTCTGAGGACACCAAACATGTCGTGAAAGAACGATAATGAACCCTTTGTCATGCTAAGGGCTCATTATCACCCTTTCAAGATGTGTTTGGTGTCCTGCAAGGAGGTGCAGAACACATGCAGAGTACCTCTTGCCAAGGCACCTGTCTTTCAGGTGCCCCGGCCTTTGCCCCTGTGGGAGTCAGCCTATACATGTAATGAAAGCAAAATCCCGCTGCGAGAGTCGAACACACGCGGAAAAACCTCCTAAAAGGGACACTGTCACGTGCAAAGTGAAAATTTGGTGGAGGTTCTGCACCATTGGCATTATCATTATGTGAGGAGCTGCTGATCCGTCCATCATCTAGACCGTATCATGGCATCTAACTCAGCATCCTCGAAGTTGTGGCCGACGAACCGCAGGTCGAGGATTTGGACGCTGGGAGCCAATTGAATGGTGTTTGTCTCGGAATACTTGAGAGCCGCGACGAAAGAATCATCGCAAAATCTGATGTGTTGCCCAGCCGGAGGTATGGGCATGGGAGTGGATATCGGAGGGTTTGCCGTGACTCATACGCGTTTCCATCGTTTGCTATTTATTTATTTGACCAACAACCAGCTCGGTGAGGTCGGGCCCAACTGCGTGCCGATTATTGTTGATCTTCTTAGGCAACTGATTTACAACATTACTAAAATTGGGAAGTACATATCTGACTTTCATTCGAACAAATTGGACTTCACACTGGATCTGAGTCGTCCTTCACAAATGTCCCATCTGCGAATACCCCGGCTGCCCGGGCACAACTCCGAACGCAGGACCACCCTTTCCGAACATCTTCCTCAAATCACCCACGAGCTCGTTCGGCTTTTCGTAGGCCGCAAAATGCCCCCCGCTCTCGTGTTCTCCCTCGAACACAATGTTGCCCATTCCTCGTGACCAGCTGCGGACGCGTGAATTTACTGGCCATGCTTCTACACCAACACAAGACGCACCTTCTGGGGACCACCACCAGCTCTCTGGGAAAATGCGACAGCCCCAGCGGGATCGTCGGCCTCGCGTCGGAGGTAAACAGCTTGCGCATGTCGCGATTGCCGGCTTCGAAATAGATGCGCAGGGACGCGGCGGGGCCCGCGCGCGAGAACCAGAAGACGGACACCCAGGTCAGAACTGTGCGCAGACAATTGTTAAATAATGAGGGAACGTTGAATGAGCGGTCCAGGCATGCAGAATACCTTCGTCGTCATCCCACGGATAGTTGTCCGCCCAGGTCACGAGCTTTTCGTAGATCCACGCGAGGAGGCCCACAGGCGAGTCGGCGAGGGAGTACCCTAGCGTCTGGGGCTGCGTCGATTGCTCGGCGGAGTACCCGCTGCCCCTGTTCTGAAACAATTCGTTGCGGGCAAGCGCGGCTTGTTCTGTGGGTGTGAACTCTGTGGTCGACTGGTCGGCGGGAGGCCTTCCGCTGTTTTTAAAGGATATCAATTGAAGCATTTATAGAAGAGCGGTAGAGACATACAGAACCGTATTCGTGTGCCATGCTTTGCTGTGCTTCTCGCCGTAGATTAGCGCAATTGTCCGGGTGATCTAAATATAAGTTCAATAGTTGAAGACTCCCTTCACAGAACAACCAATCATACCGGGAATCCCCAGTCCCCGCCCTGAGTTACTGAAATCGAAGCCCGTATAAGCCCTGCACATCAAGCACAAAGGATAATTCGACGAACCGTATTCGTTATATCCAAGCGCCAGCATCAGTTTGTTTCCAACCTGCCAATCCGTCATTAATTACAATGTCGTTGGACATTAAGCCAGAGCTGCGTGCCTCCGCATACTGAGCCATATCAAATCCCTTTGTAGATGGACCCTCGGAGAAGCCGTACCCAGGAAGACCAAGCACCACGACATGGAAGCTCGGATGATCCGCCGATTTCTCCGACAGCAAAGGGACGATCTTTCGCGCCTCGAGAAAGCTTCCCGGCCCTAGCATGCGGCGTTATTATCGTAATACCGGTAAGAAATGAAGACATACGCACATCCATGGACAAAAAGCAGAGGGATGGCGCCGGCAGCTTCGCTTCGCTGGTGTACATAGTGGATTGCGAGTGTCCCGTGCCCCTCGACAGTAATCGCGCGGGTGAACTGCGGCAGCGCAGCGTTGAGCTGCGCCTCGTGGTGCCGCCAATCGTATCCATCGCGCCATCGCGCAACAAGCCGCTTAACGTCCGCCAGTGGGACGCCATAATCCCATCCTGCGCCTTCAAGCTCGTCTGGGAGAGTGGTGAGCTTGAGTTTCTGCTGCAGTCGATCGAGGGTGGCGTCTGCAATTGAGATTTTGAAGGGGGATTCAGACATGGCCGGGAACACAAAGTGTGAGTGGGTGGGACGAAGGTGGGAAGAGTGTCAGGGTGTGAGAAGCGAACCAGTCAGCGCAACCAAATGGGAAAATCAGTTCAGACCATGTGAGCAAGAAGCAGGACCCGAGCTCATGGCACTTACTCCTACTCGCCAAAGTTACTTATGATCGTCTGGTTGAGAAAAAATGAATTCTGTGGTATGCAAACTGGTACATACTACACAACCTGAAGAACCGGTTAGCCAAGATTCGGGTGCACAAAAATTAGAGCACCTTCAAATATTACGGCCACGATCAACATACATTTATGTCAAGACCTTGCGCCAAATAGTCAGCCATCTTTGCTTCAAACTGCGGATTGAACTCCTCATGGCCATTCATGCAAACGATGTAGATCTTCGACCAGCGGGCAACGTTCGGCGGCGCCGGGAGTGTAAGGAGCTGCTGATCTGTCCACCATCGAGACCGTATCATGGCATCTAACTCAGCATCCTCGAAGTTGTGGCCGACGAACCGCAGTTCGAGGATCTGGAGGCTGGGAGCCAATTGAATGGTGTTTGTCTCGGAGTACTTGAGAGCCGCGACGAAAGAATCATCGCAAAATCTGATGCAGTCAAACATTCGAAGTTCGACGAGAGCTGGAGCATGTCGAATGACTGCCACAAGATCGCTGGATCGGATATCCGAATTCTCAATTGACAGAATCTCGATATTGGGGATCTCATGAGGAATTGGGTGAGTTCCAAATGAGGTTTTGATGGCCTGAGAGGTCTAGATTGAAGGTTTTCAACGCGGGGAGCGCGAGACGGCGCGTGAAGAAAGATATGAGATGTTGGTCGGGATTGTGAGATCTAAATGTAGAGACCCCAAGTCGGAGGTTGTCTAAATAAGAAAGGGTGGCGACTCCTGGCCTGGATAAGGCTGGGAGTGCGGGCCGTGGATGTGTATAGAACGTGGCGGAAACAATATTCGTACATTGCACGAGGACGTCGATGCATGCCTGGGAGTTGTGGGGACTGGCAACAGAACGGGATTTGATGGCGCTGACATAAGGCTCTTTGATGCGGAAATAGTGACACATTCCTTCAGTCCGATCGTCCGGGCCATACAGCCAGTAGATCCATAAGCTTTGTAGAGAAAATAGTTTCAGAACTCACCAATGAAGAGAATGGTGGGGCCCAATTTTTTATTTTTGCTCCCGGTGCTGTTTTGCTTTTTGGGAGGAAAATATAACAGTGGTTCTGAGTCAGAAACACAAAATGTGGCCCCACCATTCCCCGAAGCCAGCCTTACCCAGTGTGCTAAATTTTATTTTACGGCAAACAAGTATATATTGAGTACAGTACATCGGACCAAAGGAACGCCTACCAAAACACGGACATCAGGATTCCATAATCCATCAAACGCGTCGCGTCTCACGTCTGTGCTACGTCCTCGGGCTTCCTGATCGGAGGTATGCCGCCCGTCCGGACGGCAAATGAAAAGAAACAATCGGGACGCACCAAGAGAGGGTCCCAGGCCCAGTCAGCCAATTTCCTCGGGTCCAGGAGTCGTATTTCTGGTCCCACGGCGTGTCCTCTTCCGCGAGGCAAGGAGAACACTCCCGTGCACCGATCTTCCTCCCACGTCGTCTCAAGCCTGTACCTGACGGCATCTGTGACTTTTAACCACTCTGACGACATGTTTCTCTTCGATGCGGAGGAAACATGTGTGCAGTCGGAGGAGAAAGCGGACGATGCTGGCATCACCAAATCTGGAAAAATCAGGTATTGCCCCGGTAAGGATCGTGATCCCATCACAATAATTGCGGGGCTCACAATCGCTTATAACCGCTCACAACCATCAAGCAATTGTTGTGAGCGCGTCGTCTACACCCCACAATTATTAGCTCTTCAGACGAGCACATTATGAGGCTTATATGAGCCTGGTAATTTTTACATTTTGACCATACATAAACTACATACATAAACTAATTATATAGTACCGCGCGCCTCAATGGTCGCAGTCAGATTCGTCCGTATCCTCGGAGTCGCACAGTCCGGCGACTCACTCGGACTCCAGTCAAAAGGAAGCCCATCTCAGCCGTCTCTTCCTTCCTACACAAGATGGCTTAGCTGCGCGTGTAATTATTCTGCCCAGCCCGTCAAGCTTATATTGAAGTTGAAGAAGGCGCAAAGTAATAGTTTTGGTCAAATTCTGGTTATGGCCGGCCGCATCACTACTATCAGATTGACACACGTCGGATGGTCCGTGCGCAGCTGTGCGCGCTTATATGTTTGATGGGCATTTGATGGCGATTCGTCTTTTCCTCTCCTCTCCCATGTCGTGCCCGAACTCCCTCCCGCCTTCCTGACACTTTCCTCAGGCCATCTGAATCCTATCAACAGTCTAATAAACCTCGTCCTTCGGCCGGATCCTGTGTCCTTGCTTGGCAATGTCGTCCTCAACGCGCGCAAGACACCCATGATCCTCATCAATCTCAAGGCACCCAAGTCTTCAAATTCTGCAAACCTGAGTCATTCAAGCACGCAAGCGACCTAAGCATCTGTATCCCCACATCGACACTTCCTGCAAGCACCTGTTACCTCTGGTGATCTCCCTAACGTTGGTCGCTGGCTACGGCAAATTTGGTCTTTCCTCGTCCCCCATCCCCATTGGTTCCATATCTTGGTCCCACACGGTTTCTACCCCAAGCACGGTCTCGATTTTGTACTATCCCATTGTTTACTACTACACATCCTGTCGTACATATTAATTTATGCTGCTTTCTTGCCACTGTTTTTCGTCCAATCCAATTGCAACCAAATTGAAAGCGCCGGCCGATATAAACAGGATAAGCTGAGCTCGTAATCGGTGATAAGGGGATACGAGGCCTCATAATGCAGGCAACCCTCACAATGATTGTTCAATCGACGATCGTCACACAGGCAGATCTGCGGTTATACGCGGTCGCGATCCCGGTCCACAATAATTATGAGGATTGTTTGGATTATGGAGATCGTAAGCACTTATCAGCGCTCGCGAGTTTTTTCCAGATTTGGTGATGGGGTATGGAGAGCGAGACTAATCTGATATTTTCCAAGCTTTTTAATCTCTAATAAATTAGGAAATCATTTGGATACCTTACTGTATATATAAACTACGATTTGGCTGGCTTGAATTGTGTCAGTATATAATGTGGGGGACGGGGCGCCGTTAACTAGCACATTTGCCATCGAAATCAGTCGTTTGGCAGGCGGACCAAATACGAACAAACGGACATTTGATCAGGCCGATTGCCAGTCCCCAGGAGTTGCATACTTTTCGCCCCACGACTTTGCCTCCACGTGATCCTGCCGCTCGGCACCCGCTTAATTTTTTCTACTCCGCTGTTTCAGCCAACGAACGAGTCCGAGGTGCCGCTGAGTGAGGCCTTTGGAGGCACAGTGACAATTCCAAGTGGCAAACAGAGATTTGAAATCAGGATAAATTGGGATGAATTCTATGGCGATACATGTAGAATAAGCTTCTGTAGTAATAAAAATGGGAGGTCAACGCGATGCCGAAGCGATTTCGACGCGATTTAACGTGTCAGAGGGGACTGAAAGAGGGCACGACCCTCGAATCGCGCTGCATGCTCCAAGTACCATCTGCAATACATATTCGGCGGTCCGAAGGCATCCTAGCGGACTGGCGCAATGGGTATACTCGTAGACATGGTGTGGGTGGCTAAGATCTATCATGAATGTGTGTGCATCAATGGGAAGCGCAATGAGGAATTGTATGGCAGGTGGTGGGATGCTAATGCCACGGATAGGCGGGATTTGACGCAGGATAAGGGAGAGAGGCGGCGGACATCGGACGCGGGAGGCTGCGGTACCGTCGGTAATCGTCGGGGAATGGCTGAGTAATAGTGGAGCGGGAACGGAAAGGGTCGAGGAGGGGCATGGTGGTGGTACGGAGGAAAGAATGGTTTGGGTGGCACAATGGAACATCGGAGCTGCAAAATAAATTGATCCCGCCGACAAGCCGCTCACGTGTCTCTCAAAGTCGTGGGGCGAAAAGTCAAAAACTATGCCAGGGCAATGGATTGGTCATGTTGATTTGAGTGAGCTGGGACCACAGCATAAGGGGAGTGTGTGCAGTACTAAGATGGAGGTGCCGAAGCTGGGGGGTGTTTACGAAGCCCACTACCGCCGCATGGCTATTTTTGTCGGGACTGCGCAAGGTCAACTGTTCAAGGGCGTCAAACCTGACATTTGGAGGAATGTGAGAGAGTGAAGAAAGTGAAGGGATATAAAAGTCCGCGCGCTCCCGGCGATGAGCTGCAGTGACGAGCACATCCATCACTTCAGTGAGATTGGTTCCTTCCCCGTAACTGTGAAGGTACACAGCGATGGGAACGGGGCCAATCTTTCTAGCCATTGTTTCACGCCGGCGGTGTACTGGTCTGTCGGAGTTTTATCCAGCCTCATTTTCAGCCCTCCAGTCCATAGCTGTGGAGTGGTGTGCGCCAACCGCCTCCAGTATGCGCATACCTGGGATAACACATGTATTTCTTTGATTTGATCCAGCTGGGTGTACCAAACACAGCGGAAATTGACCGGTGTACATGTGGCCGAAAATGAATCTGAAACCTATTGTTTCAGTAACTGGGTCACATGAATTGCCTTATATGGGAATTCACGTGACCTGATTACTGAAACAATAGGTTTCAGATTCATTTTCGGCCACCCTGAAACCGGCCAATTTTTGCTGTGAAAGTGGGTCCCTCGCGGAATTTGGGCCAGCATCGAAACCTTCCCATTTGGGAAAGCACAGCCATCAACGGCAGATTGAGCCGTTGATGGGGAGATGTCTCCCAATTCAGCAACTGGACTTGGGTGGCCCCGCATTGTTCGAGCCTGTCAAGTACCAGGACAGACTCGGGAACCGATGGAGGTCCGAGATATCCGAGCGCGGGAATATGCAAGGACATCGGTGGTCCGCAGGAGGTCCGAAATCCTATCGCACAAAGTGTAATACGAATAGGGTGGAATAGGACTTTCACAAAGTGAAGCTTCATGAAATGTAGTCCCATCCGATCGGAGCTCCGGCTCGGTGCCTGAGGGGGGTCAGAGCGGGCTTGGCTTCAGCTCGTGCGCTGCGCCTTTCTCTACGCCCAAGGCCCGATTTCCGAGGAAGAAGACAGAGAGGTTAAGAACGAAGACTGAGTCACAATCCTAGTCAGGACCGGATGGTGCCGACGAGTCCTATTGGTAAGGACCGAGATTGAACCGTAACCCTGGTCGGGACCGATCGGTGCCGGTGAGTCCTGTCAGAAAGGACAAAGACGATCGCAATCCTTGTCGGGACCGAACGGTGCCGATGAGTGTTGTCGGTACACAGAAATGTGAGCGGATTGTGAATGCTACACAAAGTAGGGTTTGCGTGAACAATGCAAAGTCCTAAATGTGACCGAGGGGATCCGAGGAGCAGCGGGATCACCGTCAGGACCGATCGGAGTTGAGGAGTCCTGTCAAGGCAGGGGGAATGTAAGCGGCGAATGAACACTACACAAAATAGGACTTCGCGTAGATAATGCAAAGTCCTAAACGTGACTGTGCAGGTTCAAGAAGAAGCCGGATCGCCGTCGGGGCCGAACGGAGCCGATGGGATCTTCAACCCGTGTCCAAGTTCGGAAAAGGACGGAGACCGATGAAGGGAGAGTAATCGGAGAAAAGACGGAACTGAGGAAAGGACGATAGGAAGGAAGAAAGTCTTAGTCGATATTCAAACTGACTAGAACGAAGATACATGAAGCTATTTAAACTATAGTACTTTATTACGTAATGGTCGGAGCCCTCGGGGCTCCGTGATGGAAACGAGTCAAGCTGTACGAGTGCTGTATGATATGAGTCAAAGCTGTGGTGGAGATTCTGGAGGACCGAAGATTCCGAGGGGAGTGGAGTCATAACAAAAAGAGTAAATAATGATGGAGCCAGAAAAGTCATAGCAGTGTCGGAGAATTCGGAGGTTCGAGGCCCCCGTGATGGAATGAGTCAGGATAGGCATAATGGGGAATGAACATGGGGAAACAATGAGAGCCAACGAGATCACCATAGTCGGCAGGCTGAATTCCAACGGGGTCCGAGGGAGCCCGGGTATGCTCAGAGGCCGATGGAGCCCGGGTATTTCCGGAGCCCGAAGGATGGAATGCAGCGAGCAGGAGAACCGAATTGGATGAGGCGCCAGCAGATAAATGGGAAACGCTCAGTAGACCTTCATCGTGTAAAACCCCGTTGAACTCGAAAGAGTCCAGGACTGAAAGATTGCTGATGTTGAGCTTATCGGGGCTCTGATGAGGTCTGATGTCACGGTACGTGACAGAGCCGTCGTGTTGGAGTATGATATGTGTACCCTGCTTGTCCTTATACCACACACTTTTGCCTCCCATGGCTCAATTCCCTTCACATCCAAGAACACGAACTTCGGCCCCCCTGCGGCGTCTCGTTCACCTACCCCGACTGCGGTGCCACAGCCGGCGCCACTCCCAAAGCCCAAAGCCGTACAAAAAGATCAGGTTTGGAGCATACTTACGACACTGGGGATAAAAGCACTCCGGCTGCACGCAGCCTCGCGTCCCATATACGCTTGCCACAACTTACTGTAAAGTTTCGGATTGGTCGCGTCTTAATCGAGTCAATGTACGCGATTGAAGCCTCTACTAACGCCACCCATCGTCAGCCACTGTGTTGCACCTCATTCACTTAGTTTACTCCCGGGCCCCTAAATGATATATATTTCACTTATTTCCTCGATGTGGTCTCTATTTGGATGGTAAGTAGTCGCCTTGAACGGGAAGCTGCCCGCTCATGAGCTTCCCATTCGTTCAAGGCGAACAATGGAGAGCCACTCATCCTAAACGGGGACGGAAATCACGGCCCGTTGATGCGCATCGCTTGATGTTGATAGCCGCGTCTTCCCAAACGGGAAAGTGTCGGTGCCAGCCTGACGTCCGTTCCTCGCGAGGAGGAAGATGTCCACCAGAAGTTGGGCGGGAAGCTTGTGGATGGGTGCGATGGCCAGCCGGAGCCTCGCAATGATACCGCGCTCCCAGTCGCGCAGACGCACGAGGTCCCGGATCTGCGAATCGATACACGCGATATTGGCTTCTGAAGCCGCGATTAGACTTTTGGCCTGTTGCTCGAAGATTCGAGTCGGGGTCTGCCCGAGAAGGAGAATGGCTGGGTCCATGGGAGGCGCGGCTGGCTGATGTTCAATAAATAACACTCGACACGAGGCACAGTGATTTGCGTATGTGGTAGTACGGCGGTAGCACCGTACAGTGCCCGTCACCACATCACGGTTCCGCTTTTGGCAGTAACAAGCCAAAACTTTGAACCTCAAACTACATTATGCCATGATCATGGATACATCTAAAACACTGTGGAAACACTCAAAGGAAGCACAAAGAAGATCCCTTGTGCTTGGTTAGTCGATCCAAGAAGATTTTACTTTGTGACCGCCGGAAAAGTGAAACTAACCCTAGTGATAGGATCAGATTCCCATATTGGGTAGGGTTAGAGTCACGTGCTGGGTACCGCCATAAGACACCCCATTCTGTGGTGTGCCTCAAGACACCGTGTGAAGGCACGGAACATGATAGAAAGACTATAATAGCAAGCCTACAGATAATTGAAGTCTCCCCAGGTCCATTATCGATGATTTGGGGCAAGTTTTTTTTTCTCAACCTCCGAAAAAGTGAAACACGGTGGGAAAAAATGAGATCTTTGTGCCAATCGCATTCTTTTGACCTGTTTCACGGCTCAGAAAATCGGAAATAAATGCCGAAAATTTCTTGGGCCCTGGAACCACGTGTTAGGGAAGTGGTGACTGGCACTGTAGGAGCCAGTGGCACACGCGCTGAAAGCGAGACACGCCTGTTATACTTGCATTAAGGTGTCCAACAAAAGAGCAGGACAAAATACTTACTATTGAATACGTTGCGGCGTGCAGGCTCTGTACGACTCGGACTTCTTTACACGACGGAAGATGAGAAGGAAAAAAAGACGCGTCAAATGTGACACTTCGCGCATTTGGCTTTCCAAGTTTTCTTTCGGTATGTAGAAGACTCGGGGCCCGTACGTACACTGATACTACAGAGAGAAAAAGAACGGCTAGGTGGGGTGAACGACAGTAGGTACACGGTCTCGGTCTCGGTTTCGGTTCTCTAGCGGTAGAACTCGGGGAATTAGGCGCGCAAGGGGGAGAAGTGCGTGGGCGGGGAAGGGTGTGTGCACGTAGTAGCTATAACGGCGACGAAGATGAATGCAGGTAGAGCGCAACATGGAAGTGATACGCCGCAAGACAAGACAGGGAGCGCGTGGCCATACGCCTAGACGACACGCTGGGGAAGGCTGCTGTCACCCTCGGGGCACAAAGACCGCGATGAGGACGATAAACGGAACGTAGGTGACCAACGACACGCCCGCCATGATTCGACACCGCCGTCGCCACGCCCGCGCATCTACACGCCAAAGCCCAATCAGCGAAAACGTCTCATGGGTCAAAAAGGAAACGCTCACCAGCCTCCTCCTGCGGGTCGTCCAGCACGACGCCCTTCTCCGCCGCGTCCCCAAGCCGCCGCGTGCGCGGGACGGGCACGCAGAAGCCCGCGACCCACCACAGCGGGAACAGCACGAACCCGACGAAGAACAGCCACGCGTGCACGGGGCTCCCGCCGCCGCCGGCCCCGAACCCGGGCGCAAGCCCCCAGCCCGTCGGCTGCACGCGCGGCGGCTTGCGTGGGTCGCGCATGTGGTACGCCGAGCCGCCGGCGGAGCGCGCGACGGACGGCGCGTGCGGGGCGACGAGCGCTGAGATGGGGAGGGAGGAGGCGTACGACGCCGCGCGCGAGGGCTGGCGCGCGTGCGTGCGCTGGGGGGAGGCGGGCGCGCTCGAGGAGTTGGAATTGGAGCCGGAGCCACCTGTGGTGCTGCCGGCCGCGGGGGCGGCGGCGGCTGGTCGGGGCCCATGGCGGGTTTCGCGCGTTTTTGGCGGTGGAAGGAGGAGGGGGGCTGCGAGGAGGTGGTGGAGTCAGAGGCATTGAGCACTGGATGATAATATGGTATTGTGAGCATTTGAGATGAGACACTGAGGAATTGAAATAACGTACCCCGAGGATCGAGGGTTACGGTCGCCTTGGTATCCCGTGGGGGTGTGCCCCCGCTTTCGACGTCATCTGCCTTGCGCTTTCCCGGCTTGGGGCCGTCCGACTGAGAGCGCGTTGGGGTAGGTGGACGTAGAACGGTAGTAGGGCCCTCGCTTGTTGACCTCGCCCGCGGGGAGGCTGCGGGCGACCCTTGCGGGGTGGGTGCGGTGAACGACAGGGCGGGCGGCATTAGCTCTGCGAGGCCCGCTTTCTTTTGCCCCATCGTCGACGAAGAGGACTCGAGTGAGTGGGCAGGAATATCTGTATTTGCGAATAAGTGTACCGCTTTTTTCTCCCGAATTTCAGAGTCAAATGAATGGCGGGCGTACCAAGCCATAAAAAGGGCTCGCCCAGTTGCGTATCCGAAGACGACCCGCCCTACAAAGTGCACAAAGAATGTGAGCAGACCAGCGAGATGAAGGAAAAGGTACCAGATTAAATTTGATGGACATACCACGCGTTTCCCTCGTGCATCAAATTTAAAATCCCCGTCACGCAGATCTCCGCGATCAGGACCGAATTGCTGTGCGTGCCTGAGGCTGGTGCTGCGCTCTCCCTCGTCGTCCACCTCGTTCTCGCCAGCCGCCCCTAGTGCAAGAACAACAACCTCGCGGCTCACGTTCGCCTTCCAGTTCCCGCCGATCGCTGCGGCCGCCGCCTGATTCGAGCTGAACTCCGCGCTGGCGCGCCGTCGCGCAGAGGACGGTCGCGAGAGGGACGCGAAAATATCCTGTACCTTCGTGCGATCGCCTCCGCCCCCGTGGAATCGCTTCCGGCGGGAGGTGGAGTGCATGGACGGAAGTGAGGACGACGACCGCGGGTGCCGCTTGGCGAGGCGCTGTGATTGGGCGGATTGTACTGGCGATGGCGTGTGCGACTGGGACACGGACTGCGGGAGCCTACCCGCGCCGCGGAAGGCTGGATGGTCCAGCAGCGGCATTGGCGGAGGCGGCGAAGCGGACGTGGACGCGCGTCCGCTCATGCGGCCCTGTGAGCCGAAGGTGAAGCCCGATGACGGGGAGGGGATGTCGCTGCCCGGTGTGAATTGGTGGCCATGCCCACTATTCGAGTACGTGACCGAGTCTTCGAGCTGCTGTGACGTGGTGGACGGTGTTCCAAGGTTAACCTGCGACGGCGACCTGGACGGGGAGAAGGACTGCGAGTGCGAGATGGAGGTTCCTTGACTGGGCGCCGGGGAACCGCGTCCGTGCTCGCCAAAGTCCGCCAGGTGCGGCCGGCTGGCGTCAGCGTCGTTGTTACTTGTTCTGCGCCCGAATGTGGACCATCCGACGCCCGTTGATGTCGTCGCGATGTTGGCCGTGGATGACGCGGGGCTCGGAGACCGCGTGAGGCGCGTGATTAGTCGCCGGGCGCGTGTGGGTGGTGTCTGGGGTTGCGCCGTGAAGGGGATGGGGACAGGTACCTCGGGAAGGTCATCGAGGTGAGTATCTGTTTGCGATGGTCGTGAAAGTGGGGAGGCGCCGTCTATGGAATGTCTGCGCGTGCTGGGCCGTAGAGCAGTGGAAAATGGCGCTGGCGGAGAGCTGGTGCTAGCGGGGTTGCCGGCAGGTACAGGAGGTGTCCAATTCGCGACCAGAGAGTCTAGATCCGGGTGTATCTTCCGCTCCAAAGGTGGACTCTGCACCGTAGGAATGTTGGGCTGTACGGGTGCCCATGCAGGCGTATTTTGAAGAGTGGGACCCGTGGATGTCAAAGCAGAGGTCGCAGTCAAGCTCGTTGCCCTGCCCCGTCTGAACCGCGCCAGGATATTCGCCATCCACCAGGGCTAGGCGAGCTATACACCAGTGGCCTGATAACGCAGAGCGCGAGTGTGTAATCTCAGACACTAGGAGCTGACATGGGACAGATAGGAGCTGCCGCTGCCACAAATTTTCTTGCCGCAAGGGCGCCAGCAAGATGAGGGAGAGAAGCAAGAGGACCCAGAGCGATAACAGCTCAGAAGCGCCTTCAGGCTTCTCTTGCCTTCTGCTATGACCGTCTGCAGAGCCCGCCGCATCGGGCAATTCTGATCAGTGATCTTATCGGATCCAAATAAGGACGCGTCGATAACACATGCAACTGCCCAGCTAGCCTCGGATGTAAATTATACGCCCACGCAGCATGGAAAGCACGCCGAATATTCCTCGACGGGAAGCGCTGCGGACATTTTCAATTTTTGGAAAGTCTGCGGGATGGAGGGAGACCAGATGGAAGTTGGATGGTGATCAACGGTCTGTCTAACAGTTGTTGCCAGTTGGTCTGTTGACACACGCGGCTTTCAGACGTGCCATGGAATTTTGAAAGCCCGTAGCACTTACATATGGCGGGCTCGTCAAGTTCCGTTTCTCGGCATGGAGGTCGGCCGTTTAGCCTCAGTTCATTAACACGGCGTCATCAGCATCCCATGGTGCGAAAGATGGATGCACTCATACATATATAGCAAACGTGCGAGTCCAGAAAGATTTATATGCATGCCCGGGAGACGCTGGGAATTTAATTGGGAGGGGCCGGGACTTGTGGTATTTAAATGTGGCGCTCGATTGAATACAATCTGTCAACCTGTCGTTCATCACCATGCATGGCATGATCATACCACTCGCATATGTGACGAGGTAGTCTCCCCAGTCAAACATAAATAAATGAGGTTTGTTTTTGGGAGAGGTGGAAAAAGACTAGTGACGAGGTGAAATTTTGATGATTGTTCCTTCTTGTGAGGTCCACCAGCGCCCACACCTGGGAGATCTTAAATATCCACTAGTGGAGAAAAACCAGATGCAGCTCGACCTCAAGGGAACGGTCGGTTTCAGCTGGCCCGACATTTGAACCCAATGGAACTGCTGTTAAATAAGACGCCGTCGAGATGATCGGAACATTCACGGACTATAAACCGCGAACACCAGTGTCCCGCGACGTTGGGCCTGGGACAACGAACTGAACGAACACGGAGTAAAAACTCGAATCTAAAAGTACGGATGGATATCCCACAAGTAACGTTGAGCACTCACTTTCGCATGCAACTCGATGATGCTGTCTCCGTTACCGTAAACCGAGTTTTAACCTCAGTGGAAGCGCCGGGCATCTTCATCACAGAAGATCCGATGTATCCAGCCGCGGGCGCGCCGAAACGACGGGCTTGTGGGATCAACTAAAGCCAGCCGCGCCCGGGTTCAGAAATGCGTATGCAGTCAATACTCAAAAGCTCGGTAAAACCTAATGGAAAGTTGGGAATGCTCCATGTTGAGCTGGCCTGGGATCCAGGAAAGAACAACCTAAGGGGAGTGTCTCTCGATCCAGTTGATCGGAACAAGTCATGGATTTCCGGGCGTTCTCGCAACGTCAAGACGACGAATAAATACGGGGGATGATCATTTGAATCTGAAACCAAACTCACCCGCTTTTTGCCTCTGAGATGGGGACCCACCATTCGCCGACGATAGGATGCAGAGCCAGATATTTAGATCTGGACAGAACCAAGGCGGACGTTCAGTCTTCGTCTTGTCTCAAAATTCAAGAAGAAATACCCGATGGGAGTGTTTTGAACCGGACTCCGTCGAATCAGAGGAACACTTGCAGGCTCAACTTATAAGAAATTCCCGCGACTCCAAGCCCCGGGCCCGGCGAGACGCAAAGAAGTGCTAGGTAAATATCATCGTGAAAGTCAGGCATATATGCATCAACACTGAGCTCACCCTTGTCCGTAGACCCGACAGATTAATTTTGAGCTCCGTAGTGAAGAGCCTGAGGAAATTCACAGTCTATGCTATTTGGTGTATTGGGCCCAGGTCGGTGTACGAAGGCCCCAGCCCAGCGATAGGTTTGTCTAAGCAGCAGCCGGACGCTGCTGCCAGAAATACTCGGAGTCCGGCGGATGGGCACATCGGGGCGATAAATGAATGTGTGAGCCAGCGAAGCGATCCTACATCTGCCAATCCCCGTGGCGGGTGTCTAAACTAGACTCGAATTGACTATCAACCTAGGTCTATGCGCTAACGAAAGAGACGAACACTTGATGCTCACATTCCTAGAGCCACTCAACGACCCGCAGTACCGTAATTCGTTGTGTTCTTGTCTAAAAATCTGGCAGCGTCGTTTGAGCTGTAGTAGCCCGCCGAGTTTAGCAGGAAGACTCCATATTGCTCACTCGTTGTGCGATGTGGAAGTCCTGGGTGTGGTCCCCGCATTTCTGCGTAAAAGACCGGCGCTGGACCTCGCTCTACCTATCTTCGGCGGAAGGTGCCAATGGTGAACTGGGCCGGTTCACCTTGGTGTGGTTTACGTTACGTCATGTGATTTTGAGACCCTTCATTTTCGACTCCCCATGTCGACGCCCTTTCAAGCGAATCGGCCTCATTTCCCTTGTGCCATGTATTCTTCTGCTCTCTGGATAGGCCCCGCGAAACGAGTAGAGACGTGGCTTGGTCCATTGGTCCATTGTAAGCCACCCTTGAGCCACCCAAAATCGGAGTTAATCGCAACCGTATATTCGACACAGAATCCCGCGCAAGATCCTTCCGGGTCCGAGTTTCTGGAAACTTGCGGTACCGGGCATGATATTGTGAGAAAACGGAGAAAAAATCCCCGCCCCCTCCCACGCACTGAGCAACTTTCATCCAATGAAAATGGGCCAGGACGGCTCGCGAGATGGCTGCGCAAAAAGGCATCGTGCGTGGGACCGCTCGACGCGATCTTCAGCTGCTCGGTCTTCTCGCGGGCTAAAATCGAGGACGCAACAATCTTCTTTTTCATTAAGCACGGCTATTTCTATCTGGTCAGGCTCAAGTCGGGCTGCCGATTGGATGCCGATGGCCTGTGGGCATACAAACCCGCCCAGTGGCGCTGCTTCCCGCTTGGGCGGCTTAGCCGCTTCTTTAATGCACTCCCTAATCATGATTCTGTCCCTGGCGATGGACCGCAGCGTATCGGAGCAGTTTCGTGGCCAGTTGCCGATGCGTATTTTGGTGCGCGTGTGGCCGCATCCGGGGGTTTCAGTGCTTAAACAGGACGCATGATCGCTTTTGAAGGTACCGTCAATTGATTGCTGTTTTCCTGCCATGAGTTGGCTAACGAATTATAATGGAAGGATTGCAGCAGCCGTTGTACTCCTTGTCCCCCTATGTCCCGTTGGCCTGCACAAGCGAAACACCGCGTTCTTCAATTCTGAGACGCGGATTTGCTTGATCGCGCTCCGGCTGACTTTCCCATCGCTACCGAATCCGAGCCCGCCGTCGCCGTCGCGACCACCATTGCGTCGATTTCTTTGAAGCCATTGCACTTTTCCTTTTCGATGTGGATCCTTTCGGCGCAAAATGACTTCGCTCCGTTTCTCCATTCTATCTTTGTTCTATGCTGCCACCCCGTTAACCTCATCCAGCAATAACGCCTCACGTTCATCGCACGCGTTTCCCGCAGGGCTACAATGTCGCTGTTTTCATTTGCTCGCGTACGGTCGGCTCGCTCCGCGTGTAGCGGTGCCGCACTGGTGTGTGCTTCTCATCTCGGTACCGTACCAGGTCTATGGTGGTTCGCAGTTAACATTTTATCTTCGAAAATAGATGAGGCGACGGTTAACGAACTTCGAGCCTCTGGCGTTCGTTCTATGTACTCGGGGGGCTCACAGAGAATAGGTGTTCAACTTAAGCCCAACTTGGCCGTTCAGCTCGCGCAACGGCCGAACCCGTTCCAAACCTAGCACCGTAGGGCCAGCGCCCCGAACAAAAATGGAACACGCAAACCCCACTGAAATGTCTCTTCTTCCCACCAACCTCGCCACCCTGTTTTTTTTTCCACAGCTCCCATTGGCGTCCTGCGTTAATCAAGCATTATATATTGGAAATTTAAATAAAGCCAGACGTATAAGAGGACTCCGTCTTCACCTCTCCATCTCCAAGCTTCATACAGAGTCTCCTGCAAACGAACTGAACATGCTCTTCAAAGCCCTCCTTCTCGCGCTCGTCCCCGCTGCCCTCGCGGTCGACCATGCGATCACCATCGGCTTGAACAACACTCTAACTTTCACCCCTGATCAAGTGGTCGCGGACATCGGCGACACTTTGACCTTCACCGTGTACGCCCGCCCCCTGCGCAATTATCACACTTCTCATGTTTTCCTTTCTCTCTAGCGTCGCGCGCAACCGTAAGCGCCAACCAAAATTAACACCTCTTTTTTAGCTCACAAGTATCATTCTAGACTCGACCACGACCACGACGTTCTCCGGCGCCGTCTGTCCGCCGCCCCCCGGCGGTGTCGGCGTGAACGGTTGGGACTCTGGCTTGTGCGCCCTTTCTTCCACGTTCCCTCCTCTGAATACTCACGAACTTATGCGCACAGCCTCTCCGACCTCGACGGCTCCATGCCCCAGTTTGTTTACACCGTCGCGGACACTGAGCCGCACTTCGCCGCGTGCATGCAGGCCGCGGGGGCCCACTGCCGTACGTATTTAATTTCCGCTCGACACAGAGCACGCTCTAATTTACTGCTGTGCAGGCGCCGGAATGACCTTCGCGCTGAACCCCACAGCGGAGCAAACCTACGAACAGTTCAAGGCTAACGCCATGGCGTCTTGAACGCTCCTTAACGCGGAAAGTATTCAACAACGGCGAGAACCCCCGGAAATAATGACTCGGCTCGGATCTTCTGTGCTTGTTCGATGTCAGAGAAAATGTGGACAAATGTGTATGTCGTGGATGAAAAACATCGATGTATTGTTTATCGTGCCAAGAAAACGAAATCTGAATCTCGGCTGACCATTTTACTATGCGGCTTCCTCCGGATGCCTAATTGCCCGCAATGTGAAGACAGCTCGTGATTTCTTTGTACAGAAGTGGGCCGGTGGCGGGATTGGAGACTTCTCGGTGAACAAACGGCATGAAATTTCGTTGTTGGTTAATTACCTTGCGTGACCTTCGCCGACATTCGGATCTGGCAGAGAAGCTGAGGGTTTTGGTGGAGTCAACATTGGAAGCCGGGGGGTATTTTTTCAACCTACTCTGTCCAGGTGATGCAACGTCAGTCAACACGGGGTTTGCCGGAATCTCAATGGATCATGGACGCGATATAACCCTGGCCACGGAACAGATTTCTATGCCAGCCTTAGTGCAGCTGGATCGGTGTTCGAACCAACATCTATCAAATAAATAAAAGCAATCCCCTAAGCCACCTCCGTACCCAGCTCCTCCTCCTCCGCAAGCAGACGTTCCGCCTCGAGCGCGGCCATGCATCCCGTCCCCGCGCTCGTGATCGCTTGCCGATATCTTTTATCCTGCACATCCCCCGCAGCGAACACGCCGCGCACCGACGTCTGCGTCGTCCCCGGCACCGTGACGATGTACCCGTCCGGGTCCGTCTGCAGCTGTCCTCGCACGAGATCCGTCGCGGGCTCGTGTCCTGCGCTATATCAGTGTTTCTGGTGGTGCAGAGGGAGCGAAGGCCACACCAATTGCGTAGAAGAGCCCGTTCACGGGGAGGCTCGTCTCTTCGCCTGTTTGCAGGTTCTTGATGCGGAGGCTGTTCAGAAGGTCGCCGTCGCCGACGCATTCGGTGGCGACAGTGTTCCAAAGGACGGTCTGCGGGCGTTCGAGGTTGCCGCTTCAAGTTTATGGAAGGAGGGACTTACGACCTTGGGGTTGTTGAGTAGGCGCTTCGCCATGATCTTGGAGGCGCGGAGCTCGCCTTTCCGGACGAGGACGTAGACGTGCGAACCGTACTTTGTCAGGTCTGGACGAATCAGTTAACGAGATGGGTTCACGGGCGCAGCAAAACTGACATGTCGCCTCTTCCGCCGCAGAGTCGCCCCCGCCGATAACCGCGAGCGGTTTATTGCTAGCTCACTGCATCAAAACGCATCCCAAGTCAATATTATCCACAGACGCACCGGAATATGGGAACCGCCCCATCACACACGGCGCACGCGCTGATCCCGCTCTGCCAGTACTTGTGCTCGCCGGGGAGCCCCAGCCGCCTTGCGCTCGCGCCAGTAGCAATAATCACCGCGTCCGCCGTCTCCGCCTCCTCCGGTCCCTCCTGCATCTCGCGCCAGTACCGAAACGGGCGCGCAGAGAGATCGATCTTGGCGACCGTCTCCGTGATGACCTGCGTCCCGAAGCGCACCGACTGCTCGCGGAACTTGTCCATCAGCTCGGGGCCCATGATTCCCGTCGGGAAGCCCGGAAAGTTCTCGACTATGCGAGAATGAGCGAGCTGCGATGGCGCGGATAAAGGATCTGAGGCATACCGTCAGTGGTGGTAGTCAGCTGTCCCCCCGCGGCGAAACCGTTCGCGAGAAACCCCTCGAAAAGCACCGGGCTGAGGTTCGCGCGCGCAAGGTAGATCGCGGCCGTATGCCCTGCAGGCCCCGAGCCGATGATGACCTTCAAGTTCCATCCAAGATATCAGGCCCAATCTCCAGGAGCTAAACAGGACGCACGACGCGGGAGTGCAGCTTCGAGCTCCGGGGGACGGTGCCTGGGGCCATTTTGTGTCGATAGTGAGTATGTGGGGAGAGGGAAGGGATGGAATGCGTGCTTTATAATAAATTAAATTTGCGCTTATCAAGGCGAACACGTGAGCGTATTACCGGTTAAGTCAGACGCTGTTATTAAAAGCTTAAAGCTTAAACGCGAATCTACCCGAACGATTGATCGTCAAAAATTGAACGGAGCCGTTCGACCATCAATGAATGAGGAAAGTGAAAGTGGAGTAGACGTACTATGCGGAAAGAGTGTAATGGTAGGAATCACGGTAACCTGCGCGACAATGGCAATGGGAAAACCATAATATTTTCTCGGGTCCAAGAAGAGAAACAGAAGCTAACGAGGTATGGAGAAGGCCGGTCCAGTTATTCGTACTGCTCCGCGCTTCGTCGCCTGTACAGTCGTAAACTAGGAAGCGAAACGATTAGACGGTGCGGCAGATTGTGAGCTCAAATGTAGGTCGATCGATTTTGATGTTGTTATAAATCTGGCCTATGGAATCCGGGCTACATGCCAGCACAAGAGACCATGAGATTCGGTGTTGTTTTGGGGGAGAACGAGGGACATCTTTCCGAGAGGCCAAATTTGGCCAAATAACGTGATAGCGAAACACTACGAAACAACTCCAATTGCCTGAATCTTTGGGATTTGAAGACTTGAGACCATGTTTGTCATGAGCCTAGGACCTGAAAACACTCTGTTGATACCCTGCATCATTTTTCCAGCCTGCGAGGGCGACCAACCACGGGCCCAGTAAAATATGCCAAATAGGTGGTGCACATGGAATCACGCCGTGCGGCCGCAATATGACCGTTTCTCTCAATTCCTTTGACCTACCAGGGTTTCTGCATGAGGAGAATGGTCTCCCAAAAAATGGTGCCTTCCGAGCTCTCTAAGGTAGCAAACAACCTAGTGTTTCGTTATCACGTTGTGTTTCGCTTCCTAGTTTACGACTGTATTCTACTCTTCGTCTTTACCGCCGAAGTCTCGTTGCCATCCCAAGTTCTCCTCATCATCAATATCCAGTGTACGGTCACCTAAGCGACCACCGCCGGCATCACGTGAGGACCTCTTAGGTCCCTAAATTTGTATGGGCAGCATGGACCTAAGAGGTCCGGCGTAGGGCGTAGGCGGCGTGGGTACAGGCTTCTATTATGTCATTATGCCGTGTGCCGTCCGCGTGGGTTCCCGGCATCTCCCTTCAGTTTCCCACCACCTCGGGCCCCTGAGTGACCTTCTGCTGCCGAATTTGGCAAGGGCGGAGATGGCGGTGGTGGCGGAGGTGGTGGAGGTGGCCGCATCACTGCTTGAGTCCTATTAGGTTTCCTGTACTATCCAATGTGTGTAGCTTATTTAAATGTAAGCTACTTGAAATCCAGGTTTCTGTATTGGTTCACTATGACATCACTTCATGGTGTATCCAGCTGTCTGCAAAGCATGTTCGAAGAATACACTACCAGCACAAGAATGGGAAACTATTTCGTGCAGTAATTGAGCTACATTGGGGGGCACCTACGCCATCTACACCGCCTACGCCGCCTACACCACCTACTGCAACTAAATTTTGACCACACATTGGATGTGCTTTCCAATCCTAAATCTATATCCTTCCAACATGCGGTGTGGGATTCCAAACATATCAGTTGTTTACGAGTACTTATGTAATCGTTTTTGATCAATCGACATGAGCTTTTTGCACGCTAGGTGAAAAATGTCCCCCATTTAAGCGTGTAACAGATTTAGTGGCTGTGCTAGTGTTTTTAATGGCGACATTGAATCCTCATTAGTGGCTGTGCTCTAAATTCCCTTCAAACGGTGTGGCTCAATAGTGGCTGTGATCTGACAGTGTAATCCTCGCCTTTGCCAGTGCTGTTCGATCCGCTCCTCAGGCAATTTAGTTTTCTGCCGTACTATTTTCGACCAGGAAACCGGCCATACTAGGAAACCGGCCAATTGCCTGGTATTAAGTCAGGCCCTTGGACTGTGTCTAAGTTTTGTGTTTGGGGAGGGAATGGGACCTCCAAGGATGGTACATACCAAATTTGAACCAAAAGTGATGGTCGGATCAAAAGATATGACACGCGCAGTGCCGGCCGAAGCGCTCGGATCATCCTGTCTTGTTTGGCCACAACTGCCTCATTCTATCTCCACCAATTCTCCGGCCTTTGGAGACTTCTTGAGCTCGTTCTACTCGCACAACTCCAGTGCTCAATCCCTGATGGTAGCCTGCCTGAATTCCTGTCACGGACTCTCGCTATGAGCCGACCTTGACTTCACTTCATTTCGGAGTGGCTCAGGCTGGTTACGGCCATAGCAGGCAGCCAATCCATGTTACGTGTCTGGATCTTTTCAAGAGAGTCTGAGAGCAGGTCATTTCCACTGTGGTGTGTGTCCGCACTTCGCTCACTGTCACGTCCCTTCTCATTGTTGCCCTTTACCCCAATCCACTACACTTTAACTGCCCCCAATGTTTGAATTTTTCTGGGGAGCTGGTGTCATCTCGACAGGGAGATGAGTGGTTTGATAAGCCGTTATCCTTCATATAAAACTACAGAGCACTCATTTTGGCCTGCCGCCGGGGGTGGTCCTGACGAGCCACCGATGTAGCCGGAATCTGCAATTCCGCAAGTTACTGCTGCAATTCCAGCCACCAAGTTTACCCAGTCCCATCCCATGCAAGTACACCCCAAACATACCCAATAGAACCTAGATAACTCATGTATATTTTCTGAATGAAACACCTTGAAGTTTGCACCCATGGCACTTGATTGGCGGGGTGGCCGGTTTCCTACTATTTGCTCATGTTAAGCTTGTCGGCCGAAGAAAATTCACTGCTCCAGCCACACTACATCTAAATTTGGGGAAACTATATGGATCTATTTGTGGGATGCCCACCTTTGTTCTAACACACTATGGCTTGTATAGAGTGTGTGTGACTCTCGAGAACCAGCGAAAAATGCTAAGGTGGCCGGTTTCCCGGTCGAAAATAGTATGGCTGCCTTATTCTGCACCTGAGCAGCTGTTTGTCCAAATCAACACTGCCGCAGATTATGTACTGGTCCAGCCCTGAAATATTTTTATAAAATCGATTCGTTTACAGCATCAGATTATCATCCAATCGACCACCTCAGCAATCCAATGCAATAGTCAACGATCAGGTGGCGCACAATCAAACTAAGTCCGACCCTGTGACTTGACGATATGTACAAAAAAATGCTGGCGTAATGATACTTCTTCGGTCCCAATAGCCTCGGTCAATTCATTCTGCGGTAGATGTTTGCATAGTCATATGTGATACCACATGGGAGAAGTAGCGGATATGGTCCTCAATCTCCTGAATGCTTCGAATGCTTCTTCAAAAGTGGTTAGAGTTGTAAGGGGCCAGTACTCATAGCGCTCAGGCTCCGAGTCGATTGGTGTCTGATGCAACGGAGGTCACCCGTCTGAATCGGCTTAGTTGCCCAATGATCCAAATAAGTGGCTGCGCAAACGAAAATTAGCCCTTTTCGTATGGAAGTACCACGTGTTCAGTTTTGAGAATGAATTGACCACAGATCTCGATTTGAATCGTCGTATACTACCTTTAGCGCTCCATGACGACTTTGCCCATTAGTGACACCAATACCATCACGGTTTTGCAGACTGCAATCCAACTCAAGACCTAGGTGCGTGGACTCTACTGTGATCTGTGCCGCACACTGATCACACAGGACGGTCATCCAGGCTATGCAGCTCTCCTCTGGCCGACGGGCGGTACGGGCCCTGTGTGGGTAACGGTTCCCATCAGGATCGAGCTTGAGGATCAGCGGACCATCTTCAACTGCGGCCAATGGCTGGGTGGCACGGACATGGACAATCTGGAAACGGCTACACTCTCGATCACCACAATGAAGGGTGGGGTGGAGGAGACCCATACGCTGACCATCATGCACGCCACTCAGGAAGTCAGCACTAAGCATCCGGTCAACTCTTCTATCCTGGGTATGCTGGATCGGTAATATCCTCGTGTTTCGCAGCAACGAGATGTGCAGCGAGTCTCATGACCTGACAGAGATCCAGCGCGATGCTCAAACAACTGCGTAATGTCATACGTGGGTCGTCTTCGAAAAGGCCCTGCTCACTATCAGCAGGCTTACGTGAAACACCTTGAAGGACATGACCGTTGAAGAAGATGATAAAGTTTACACAGAGTGATTGATTAACCTACTAGATCGCCCACTCCTGTTGGACTTATTTGATTTTATGCACTCGTGGACTTGGAAGCCATGTGGATTTCAGTGTTGAACATGTCTTGGAACTATTGGGGGATCCACCGACTGCGACACATCCACACTCAGACTCACTGCTTGCGGCGCGGTGAGCTGCGACACTGTCGGTTAAATTATCCGAGTGTGGGCGCCTGGGGCAGCTGCGACACTGTCGGCCAACTGTCTTGGCAAGTCGTTTGCTCGGCAAAGGAGGTGGGTAGAGAGTGGAGGATTGCACTTGTCAATTCCCCCCTTTTTCGCAGTCTTATCACTGCCTTGAATTGCAATTACTTATAGTACTGTGTACCATTTGAACTAATATCTGCTTTGCACAGTTCAAATCAATACATGGCGCGTCCCGAGGAGCCCTGGGCCCCCCATAGTCGATATCTCAGTCCCGCGCCACACCGCGTGGGAGGCTCAGAGATGTCCTCCCCCCACGTACATGCGCACCGCGCTGCGCACAGATGATGACACCGCCGGGCCAGCGCCGATCGCTTACGCAGCTCTCAGCGCTGAGCGTCCTGCACCTCCGTCCGAGCTCTGTAAGCCAAGCGCACAACCGTGAACTGGTCAATACAGGGCTACAGACCGGGCCGGCAACACACCTTCACACCTGGTGGAATATTACCGGGCGCATTATTTAGTCCGCATGCACCGCCAGCGGATTAGGGGGCCACCGGTCGGTCTCCGTTCCCCCGAGCAGAATGTGCCGCACCCTGCCGCCAAATGTGCGAGGATCAAGCCTGCCGTTCTAAGTTTGCTGCCTATTCCACCGTCTCCAACCTCGTCAGGAAATACACGGTACGACTGCAACGTACCTCGCATGCCCATATGTTCATAATTGACTCACTCGCGCCATTAACCAAGCATGTTGAGCACAGGATGTCGGTGGGGAGGAGCAAGGATGGTGGTGGTATGGAAGAAAAAATGGATTCGCTGACATCACCATCATCTGGTTGGTTGCATCCGAGCTGAATGCGGACAGTGTCGCATCTCGTTTGATCTCGCCAGACTGGAGAGTTTTTCCTGAGAGTGTCGCAACTCACCGCAACTCAACTAGTGAGTCTGAGTATGACAGTGTCACCGTTAACACATCCCTGAACTATTGTGAGGATGAAAAAAGTACATAAGTACGAGTTCGCCGGGCCGTGCCGCGGCCATTACCCCAAGTGAATATGGTGCGTCAGAGGTGGTGGTGGAGGAGAACTCCATCCCAGCTTATTCACTTTAAATATTGCACTTCGTTAATTATACCTTCCTCTCAACCAAGCATACCAAATAGTTGGTGCACGTTTCATGGGACCGCAGGCGGTGGATGGAGGGTGACGGAGGCAGCGGAGGCAGCGGAGGTGGAGGAGACCTCCATCCCAGGTTATTTGCTTTAAATATTGCACTTCATTAATTATACCTTCCTCTCAACCGAGCATACCAAATAGTTGGTGCACGTTTCATGGGACCGCAGGCAGTGGATGGAGGGTGATGGAGGCAGCGGAGGCAGCGGAGGTGGAGGAGACCTCCATCCCAGGTTATTTGCTTTAAATATTGCACTTCATTAATTATACCTTCCTCTCAACCAGCATACCAAATAGTTGGTACACATTTCATGGAACCGCAGGCGGTGGATGGAGGGTGACGGAGGTGCATCGCCGGCTCTGGCACCTACGTCAGACCACAAAAATCTTATGGTATGCGTCCAATAGAGTTGATATAAACAATAATTTTCAAGAGGGTAGAACTATATGTCAAAATTTGAGGTTTCCCCTTCTAATTTTACTCTCTAACCCTCGGAGTAGAGATCACTGAGTGCCTTGATGCTTATCATAATGTTCCTGAGGCATAAACAAGGAGATCTGGCACTTGGAAGTTTTTGAAAGGAGTTGAATCTGATGTTCCAGTAATGTACCCCTGATTCAATTATACAACTTGGTTGACTTTCCCTCATTTTCTTGCACCACAAAATTTGCTCTATGTAAAGCAAAATCTATTAACCATTAACTGTTTGGGCACCTTACAGCTATTATTTGGTGCCGGTCCCATGAGATTCTGTGCAGTATTGACTTTATAAGAAATGTTTTACACCCTGATTCAACTGTACAACTTGGTTGACTTTCCCTCTTTTTCTTGCTCTGATTGTTTGATCAATCACCGGCCCAGGCCTAAATAATAGCTGGAAAGTGCCTGAACAGTTAATGGTTAATAGATTTTGCTTTACATTGAGTAAATTTTGTGATGCAAGAAAATGTGGGAAAGTCAACCAAGTTGTACAGTTGAATCAGGGTGTAAAACATTTCTTATAAAGTCAATACTGCACAGAATCTCATGGGACCGGCACCAAATAATAGCTGTAAGGTGCCCAAACAGTTAATGGTTAATAGATTTTGCTTTACATAGAGCAAATTTTGTGGTGCAAGAAAATGAGGGAAAGTCAACCAAGTTGTATAATTGAATCAGGGTACATTACTGGAACATCAGATTCAACTCCTTTCAAAAACTTCCAAGTGCCAGATCTCCTTGTTTATGCCTCAGGAACATTATGATAAGCATCAAGGCACTCAGTGATCTCTACTCCGAGGGTTAGAGAGTAAAATTAGAAGGGGAAACCTCAAATTTTGACATATAGTTCTACCCTCTTGAAAATTATTGTTTATATCAACTCTATTGGACGCATACCGTAAGATTTTTGTGGTCTGATGTAGGTGCCAGCGCCGGCGATGCACCTCCGTCACCCTCCATCCACCGCCTGCGGTTCCATGAAATGTGTATCAACTATTTGGTATGCTTGGTTGAGAGGAAGGTATAATTAATGAAGTGCAATATTTAAAGTGAATAAGCTGGGATGGAGGTCTCCTCCACCTCCACCACCTCCGACGCACCATATTCAACAACTGATATGTTTGGAATCCCACATAGTATGTTGGAAGGATATAGATTTAGGATTGGAAAGCACATCCAATGTGTGACCAAAATTTAGGTGCAGTAGGTGGCGTAGGTGGCATAGGTGGCATAGGCGGCATAGGTGCCCCCCCAATGTAGCTCAATTACTGCACCAAATAGTTTCCCACTCTTGTGCTGGTAGTGTATTCTTCGAACATGCTTTGCAGACAGCTGGATACACCATGAAGTGATGTCATGGTGAACCAATACAGAAACCTGGATTTCAAGTAGCTTACATTTAAATAAGCTACACACATTGGATAGTACAGGAAACCTAATAGGACTCAAGCAGTGATGCGGCCACCTCCGCCACCTCCGCCACCTCCGCCACCACCGCCATCTCCGCCCCTGCCAAATTCAGCAGCGGAAGGTCATTCAGGGGCCCGAGGTGGTGGGAAACTGAAGGGAGATGCCGGGAACTCACACTGACGGCACGCGGCATAATGACATAATAGAAGCCTGTATCTACGCCGCCTACGCCCTACGCCGGACCTCTTAGGTCCATGTCGCCCATACAAATTCAGGGACCTAAGAGGTCCTTACGTGATGCCGGCGGTGGTCGCTTAGATGTGTACGGTCGAAAATGAACGATGCGACAGATGGCAATGCTTTGTGGTACCTATCTCGGGATAGGTACGAGTTGGTGATATATACCTCCCGTAAGTTGCATTGCGAGTGTGAGGCCAACGATACAAGTGTATCGGCTGGGTCCAACTGAAGAAGGCTTTCGTCAACCTGAAACTTGCGGAGAGCTGGAAAGGTTAACGTATCTACACCCCCTAGGGCAAACACCCATGTCGAGTGAAACAAGAGTTTCCAGGTAACGGAGGGTCACATCTTTCCTGAGAAGATCATTAAACCAGGGTATTCGGAGATCGAATAATAATATGTACCTCGGTTGCTGTTCGGTACGCGCACCATAGAAACCGAACCAGCAGAAAACAACATTGACTGCCCGGCTCAAAACATCCTTGAACTGGCCCTCCGTAATCCGTTCCACGGTGAACAAACTCGCTCACTTTCCGCCTCAACGTGACCTCCGAATAAGGCGATTTTGATCGCGGCAAGTCTCGGCAATCAAGGCCGGCAAATGACGGCAGCGGGTCATTTGAGCAAAGTCATTCATTATCCTATGTACAAAGATATGCACTCGCTGGCTGAGCCTTGGCTGCTACATAGATTGTGTAGTGAGTAGAAGAGTTCACACAATAAAAATTTACTAGTAGGTGTTGCCCCTGCCATTTCTCGCGGGCATCTCAAGTCAGCACGGCCCGCGCGCATTTCCATAGAATTGAAATGAAATGAGGATGGCACGTGAAAGATTCGTTGGCGCTCCCTACTGCGTCTCGTGGGAGCACTGAGCAGGCGGGGCCGAGAGACTCCGGGATCGGCAAAAATTGGCATGTAGCCCGGTTCGAACTCGCTCACCCGTTGAAAGCAAGAGCTACCAAAATGCGCACATACTAAACATTCATTAGAGGGTCTCACCACTCCCCACTGACGTTGCGCTACCCTGCTACTTGCAAGCAAAACCTTGATCAGGGGTTGATGGCCGTCTTCTTGCCGCGATCAAAATCGCCCTATTGGGATGCCACGTTGAGGCGGAAACTCAGGAGTGGGTGAACACTGTCAATCGTGATCAGCAACATGGCGGAATTAAAATTGCGATATATTTTAAGATGGACCTTCACACCGCCGGCTCCTCAATTAAGTAGGCATTTAAGTTAGCTGCACTTCTCTAAGTATTGCAAAAGAGATAATATTCTCAACAAAACAGATATAATAAATTGAGTTTCGGGCCGAACTATATGTTTTGAGGAACTTAAAGAAGCGCAGCTAACTTAAATGCTTGCTAAATTGAGGAGCCTGCTTGACCACGCAGAAAACCGGTGGTCGAGCAGGTTCCTCAATTTAGTAGGCATTTAAGTTAGCTGTGCTTCTCTAAGTATTGCAAAAGAGATAATATTCTCAATAAAATCATATATATTAAATTGAGTTTCGGGCTGAACTATTTGTTTTGAGATACAGTCGTAAACTAGGAAGCGAAACGATTAGACGGTGCGGCAGATTGTGAGCTCAAATGTAGGTCGATCGATTTTGATGTGGTTATAAATCTGGCCTATGGAATCCGGGCTACATGCCAGCACAAGAGACCATGAGATTCGGTGTTGTTTTGGGGAGAACGAGGGACATCTTTCCGAGAGGCCAAATTTGGCCAAATAACGTGATAGCGAAACACTACGAAACAACTCCAATTGCCTGGATCTTTGGGATTTGAAGACTTGAGACCATGTTCGTCATGAGCCTAGGACCTGAAAACACCCTGTTGATACCCTGCATCATTTTTCCAGCCTGCGAGGGCGACCAACCACGGGCCCAGTAAAATATGCCAAATAGGTGGTGCACACGGAATCGCGCCGTGCGGCCGCAATATGACCGTTTCTCTCAATTCCTTTGACCTACCAGGGTTTCTGCATGAGGAGAATGGTCTCCCAAAAAATGGTGCCTCTCCGAGCTCTCTAAGGTAGCAAACAACCTAGTGTTTCGTTATCACGTTGTGTTTCGCTTCCTAGTTTACGACTGTACTTAAAAAAGCGCAGCTAACTTATATTCCTACTTAATTGAGGAGCCGGCGGTGTGCTTGGAAAGAGCGGTGCCATATGGAATTCGGAGGATAGGGGATTGTGGGCGTCAGGTTCCACATCATACGTCCCGATATGCAAGCAGCGGAGTAAAGGGAGTGGGCCCCGGATGGAGAGAGAATCTGCCGGCGTGTATAGGTTCAAATACTCCCAGCGGCCGCGGTAATGCAAGAGTGTCTGGAGAAATGGCAGGGTTTATGTGGCGGTGTCCGCCTCGCTGTCTCCTAAACCATAGCCCAATCGAAAGCCGACAGGAACCGGTGCGGTCCAGAAAGGTTTCCAGAAGTTGAAATTGATCCTCGAATCCCCAATTCGTGTCCCCAACGTCAGTTCGACTGCTCTCCAGAGCGTCGGGATGATCACTACGATGTCCATTTGCGGCATATCTGCCCTAGCAGATATAGCGAATGAAGACCGATTAACGGAGGGCGCCGAGGGTAGACTGGAGGGAAGCGGACAAAGATTTCCGTCCGATTTCGTTCGGTAATTCAGGACCGGAATGGGTAGGCGTCGAAGCGGCCCTGCAACAAATTCTTCTCCTATTGCAGAAGTGGAAGTTCCAAAATGCGAGCTTCTATTCCTTCGATGCGAGCTTCGATTTCTTCGATGCGAGGACGATCGGCCGCTCTCTCGCTGGCACTAGACTCGGTGGTACCAGTAACAGAATGGTCGGGTCTGCAAGGTGTCGTCATGATCGCGCCGCGCGTCAGATTGCGAATTCTGAGGAAAGACGGTTGTAGCGTCTGTCTAGAGAGACTACCAGAAGCCGTCTTAGTCAATGACCGGCTGTATGGTGTATCGACTCACCAGTGGTTCTGCCTTTTCAATGGGAAACGACTCGAAGTGGGAGGTTGCTGGGAGGTTGCTGGACGAGTCGGAACCAAGAGGTGAGCGGATCATTGATCCCAAATAGGGATTAACTCCGAAATCGACTGCGCCGTGTGCCAGATTAACTGGCCATATATTTCGGCCGCAGCCAACAAGTATTTCTCATGCATGTATTCACTCCTGGCTACGAAATATTGCCCAACGCCTTGATTTTTACTATCCCATATCAGCGGCATCGCGGATGTATATCGGAATACGCGTTGTTCCTTTACATGGCAGTCAATTTCAATCTCCGACGGTCGTCCATCATTTTCGGCACGCAGCCGAGCTTCACTCTTCGACTCGGGAATCTATCAGTCCCGTCCTTCGAATAAGTACATACATACATCCAAGAAAAGAGCCCAACCGGTCTAGGATTAAAGAATTATAGCTACGAATATAGGACCATCACTTTCGACCCCGCATCTAAACCTCTCGCCCCGCGCCCCCCATCCCGCACCGCGTTCGCACGCACGTCGACCCCTCGCACCGCGCACCACACTACAGCAACCGCACACTCACCGGTGCGCGCCCGTCGACGAGCCGCTGGTGGATGATGTTGCTCGTGAAGGAAGACCACTGGGCGGTGTGTTAGTCACGGCGGGAAGAAGGGGAAGGGGGAGGCGGGGAAGAGGGGGAGGGGGAGGCAGAGAAAGAAGGGGGGAGGGGAAGCGGGGAGGAGGAGAGCAAAGAGGGCGAGGGTGGGAAGCACAGAAAGACGAGGGAGCGAGGGAGCGAGCGGAGGAGGAGCAAGGACGTGAAGCGAACAGGAAGAACAAAAGCCCGTCGAAAGTAAAAGACACGCACCCCGTTCCCCAAAAACACCCCCGCCCGCCGCCCCACCTCCATATCCACCGCCCCGCCCACCTCCGTCTGCTCCGCGTCCAGCCGCATCCTCTCCTCGCGATCCCCCCCGTTAATAATCTTGCGCCACCCGTCCTTCTTGAGCGCCGCGGTCAGCGAGACGAGGTACGCCGAGCGCGGCGGCTCGTTGGTAAGGAGGTAGAGCGTGTCGAGCTTGCTCGCTTTTGGGGTCGGCACGCGCTTGTCCGCCGCGGAGGGTGGCTCGATGGAAGAGGAAGAAGTGGCGTTCGCGTAATAATCGTTGCGTACGGCCCCGATGCGCGCGACGAGCTCCTCGACCGTGGGGAGGCAGCGCCGCATCATGTCCACCCGCTTCGCCTCCTTCCCCGCATCGCTTCCGTCGTGCGTCGGGTCGAACTTGTCGAGCAAAAACGGCAGCTGTGCCCACGAGTAGAAGCCGGACCCCCACCCCGCGAGGTTCGCGCAGTGCGTGACGTAGTCCCCGCGCCGGAGGTGCACCGCCAGCGTCCCCGCCAGCGGGTCATCGATAGCAGCACCGAAGAGGTACTCGTTCCGCACCAGCGCGCTCGCGACGATCGGGCTCGGCCCAAGCAGCCTCGACACCGGGCTCTTGCTAAACCCGTCCCACAGACTGACGATCCTTTTCGACCCCCACAACCCAAGATCGAAGGTCTGCGGGAAGCTGTCCTCGCCCGAGCCGTACTCCGGCGGGACGACTTCGATGCACAGCTCCTCTGCGCCGCCCAGCACCTCCACCCACCGCGCAAACACCTCCGCCCCGTCCTTGTCCGCGAGCGCGGGCTTCACCTCCGGCGTACGGATGACGCGCCGCTCAGACGAGGGGCACACCTTTTCCCAGAAATCCGAGGAGACGGAGCGCGGGACGGGGTCACCCGCGGCCCAGGGGCCGCCTGACATGGGCCCCCGATGAGCGCGGGGAGGGGGGTGAGTATAAAAGTCTCCTCGCCAGGGCGGTGTTGCTCGGGAGGCCAGGGATAGTGTTCCGGCGCCCAGATGTACGGCGAAAAGACGTAGGCGCGGCGAGAAGAGTGGGCGAGGTAAGCGTTCATTAGTCTGAGGAAGGGTTTACATCAGCGTTCTGCATAAAATAGAGATAGAGAAAGAAGAAAAGAGGATATAGCGCAGCCCCGCTTCCGTCCGTGGTGATGCGGACAACCCGCCGCTCGGCGGTCGCCGCCCGGAAGGAGAATGAATGTCTGCGATCCCGAAGATCTAGAAGCAAGCAGGCGAACTCGGTGCACCCCGGAAGGGATTGCGTACAAAAGGACTGCATGCCGCACCGAGACTCACGAGCCAAAGCGAGCAATACAGCTCGCTGCGCGGCCTTCCCAGAGAATATCGGCGGCGCGGAAGTCCGACCGGTTGGCAAGAGAGAGACGCGCCAGAAGGAAGAGGGCATGGAAGAGGCAGAAATGAGCTCGAAGTGCCTTCGCATGGGTATCAGGACGCGCGCAGACGCAGGAAAAACCTGGAGGGTCCGCAGACATCGCCCCAGCGTGCAGCTCCCTCTGCTGACCCCAGGTGCAAGGTTATTGGAAAGGAAGGGAGCGAGGAATAGACGGAGACAAAGATGATACAACACTCACTCCTCATTAAAACAATTATTCCACCCTAGCATCCTTGCCTCATTCGAGAACTTGACGTAGCGCCCCGTCCGGCCCTCGGGGAACGGCAGCTCCAAATCATGCTGCGGCAGCGCCGCCTGCCATTCGCGCAGCGCGGTCCAGTCCGGCGGGCCTGGTGGCTCATTCTCTCCGTTGGTGTAATTCTCGTAGTACTCCGCGCCCAGTTTGCGCGACGCTGGGTGCGCAAGGACCAAGAGGAGGATACCGAGGGGGAGCGCGGCGAGGAGGATGCAGCGGCGGCGGCGGGAGGTGCCTTTTGCTGGGCCGGACCAGGTGGCGGGCGACCCCGGTGTGGAGGCGGGGACAGGCAGCCACTGGTACGCTGAAGGGCGGGACCAGATCCACGTTACCATCGCGTGGAGGAGAGAGAGGCAACGGTGACGAGGCTCAAGGCAAACACCCGCAAACTCGTCCATTCCGCCCGAAAAGGCAATAATATTCGCCGATGGTTTGCCAGTAGCCAAGCCAAGCTTGGACATCCATCCATGTTTCAAGTAAGCGCCTTCCGAAAACATATAACGTGACTGCTGCCCAAAAAGCCAGCCAAAAAAAAAATAGAAGACGATTCAAATGCAGTTTTGCACCGCGGCCTTCGTCCCCCTCTGCACTGCCGTGCCGCAGACGACGAATATCACCCTATACAAGCATTAAATCTGACTCCGGTGCAATACGAGCGACAGCAGCGCCAGCTCCAGCACTTGTCACCGTCAACTACATCCGCAACCTCGCACGGGTGCTGCCAGAACAACGCGGGCGGCTTGCTGTGTACTGCATTTGGTGTTAACATATGCTTCGTGCTCGTGGCCACGGATAGGTGAGGGTATGTAGTGGCATCTTCTGGACAGCATGTTCACGAGGCGGCATGGATGCTCGATAGTGGACAGCTGTTCGTGGACTTTTGGCATGGCTAATCCAGCGACGCAATTATGAAGATAAGTTTGATCAGTGTGCAATACGTGGAAGTACGGTCAGCACGATTATGGTGTCAATCGGACACCGGGCGGCCCCCTCAACTGGCCGGACTCATGTTACATCATGGCCGTCGTATCACCTCGGTAGATGACCGAGTTTTGGCCTGGTTTCCCACCAATAATCGAATTCGAGTGGTGTGCCATTTCGTCGTTAATTTGGTTATTCTATTGAGAAACCCGGTTTAATTAGCAAAGTGGTCGTTGGATCATACTACTTGAGGGTTGCCGTCAAAATCATAGCTGACGTCCGCGAATTCCGGATCCTCATCGCGTTCCAGTCCGCATTCTCCATATAATCCTCGATGCCTGTATACATTCCCTAAAACTGCCACACATCCCCTGCCATATTGTCGTTCGTCAGATAATGCGTCCCGCCTGCAGCGACGACTGTGTGTACGGCCCAGGCCACGTCTTGAACATGACGGGTGTCAAGCCCGTGACGCCGAGGCACCCCTCCCAATCTGCCCTTTGATTGGACCAATTCTCGGCCGGGAGCTTGTTCCAGAAGTTCATTTTGGTCCATTGAGCCCAGTCGCAGGACCACGGCTCCGGGAGCTTGTCGTCTGGCAGGTTACCCCACCCATGCGGGATTTCGCGCCGTTTGGATGGCCATGGGGCAGCGGTCTTGTGCCGGGGTTCGTGACCCCATGTGCCCTGTTATCGAACGACAAGTCAGTGGGAGGCAGTACAACGAGCGGTACCCAAGGCGGTAGATATCCCACGTCGTACGCTTGGAGCTGAGTCGAATGTCAGTGTGTGAGGGAAGGCGAGGCAAATGTGGCTCAACTAAGACTGGTTGAAGGCACTCTGGATTCGTTCTCCCAATGGGATTTTCGAGGCACTGGGTTTCTTTTGAACGGAGGGGGTTGGTGCTAAAAATCCTTAGCAACGAGTTGAACGTGTGACAACAGAAGAATTACCATTCCCCCTGCGGGGCACGGCCACCATCCGCTTCTAAGTCGGCATTCTCTATAAAATCCTCCACAGAAGAATAAGCACCCTCAAACCAGTACAGAATGTGTGATTCGCCCAGGATATCTAGACTCGTAACCAGTCTGCCTACAACTGGCAAAAATGTGGCAAGCACTTTGCCATAGGAATGTCATCAGCACATTCACTATTGTGATGCCGAGGGAGACATAAGGACCGAACTCAGGCAATGACTTTGAGAGAATTTTGTTGCTGTAGTAAAGGACTGGTTCGGGGTAAGAAAGAGTCTTTGTCTGAAGGGGAGTGTAAACACACCTGCGCTGATGCCTCGAAGAACGGAGTGTTAGCATAATAAGGTGGTAGGTCGAGAGCGAAGGTACCCGATAATTATTGTGATAGCATCGCAAGGCATACAATTGCGAGAGGTTTCCTCAATTCGGGGGCGGCAAACACCTGGGGCACAGTGCCTTGGACGATGCGGATGCCGTCCTAATACATCGGAATATAGCTGGCCTTCTGCTTCTGTTCCGCGATCTGCACAAATCCGAGGTGCGTCTTCTCCGGTCATGTTCGACTTATCGTCTTTTCCTTTCGTAGGCCTCGTGGGGATTCGAATTGCGGGAACTGCGGGATGCATTCACTAGTCAGGAACATGCGGTCAGCACTGCCATCTGCGACTGGTGCTGCATCGCCGATTCCCACCTCCCGGAGCCCTGGACTTGCAATTGGGCCGCATTTGACTGGCGGCACCATCATTGCATCAATGCTGAACTGTGGCAGAGATACGGGTTTGGCCCGTTCACGCCCATCATGTTTCAACTTCCCCCCAACCACGGTAATAGAAGCGGGCGGTGTCTGCAACAGTGTTCGCCACATTTTTTTACACTCCGTAGGCAGACTAGTTACGAGTCTACAGGATATCACTGTAGAGGTCGGAAACTAGGCTTTCTTCGAGTGTGTATAGAGTGCAGGTGCACCATATCTGTTTCTCTGTTTTGTGAGGGGGATTTATTTATTTTGTATGGGACTTGACTTTATCTTGCGCGGGGGTCGAGTTTATTTTGCGCGGAGGTTCGAGTTGCATGCATCAAAAACCGCCCCATGGGGGTGGTTGTTTCTAGCGCGGGAGGCCGGAAAACACCGAGTTTTAGGGGCGGGGACCTAAAACTTTTGCGCGAGAATAAAAGTGCATCGGGACCGCTACAGTGCCAGGTGGTATTAAATTTCCGTCGGAAAACTGGGGGCAGACCATCGACCTTCTGCGTTTGGGATTCCCAAATTGAGAACCCGCAAAAACTTATAATTTAACATTCTCATTACTTGTTACATTCGTGCACACAGACTTTGTGTCATGATTGGGCTTTTCAGATCCCGAAGCCGGATCAAACCGCGATCACGGGAGCCCGTTAACCCGTGATCGCATCCCTATCTGTTTCATTTTAACTCCTTTCTAGTTTCAACTAAACCCCTTTATGTTACACATAGGGTATATTATGATTGGACTCCTAGATACAGTAGTATATAAACCCCAGGTAGAATCCCCTGTACTTTAGATTCTACCTCGTCTATTCACTGACCTTGCTTTGGCCTGTTCTTGACCTGTGTTCATCCTAAGCTTTCTCTGCTTCCGCTATCTTGTTGACTCGGGTTTCCCTCTCCACTTTGTTCTGCTGGCAAACCCTTGTCTCCTATTTCAACTCCTGTCTCAGACCTTTCTCGAATTCCGTTGACTGAGCCTAGTGGTGGGTTGTAGGGTTGTGTCAAGTACCGGATCGCCGTCGGGGCCGATCGGATCCGAGGGGTCCTGTCAAGACAAGTTGAATGTGAGCGAGAGGTGAATGCTACACAAGATATGGACTTCACATGGAAAGTGCGAAGTCCAGTCGGGACCGAGGCGGAGCCGACAGGGACAGAGTGGACTTGGCTTCAGCTCGTGCACTGCACCCTTCTCTACAACCCGTGTCCAATTTCGGAAAAGGTTGGAGGCCAACGGAGGGAAGATAACGGAGGCCGACAGAAGACCGAGGAGAGGACAAAGGTAGGGAGGAAGTCTTAGTCGATATTCAAACTGACTAGAACAGGATGTACATAAGGCTATTTATACTAAGTGTAAATTATTACTTAAGTGTCGGAGCCGTCGGGGCGCCGAGGCTCCGTGATAGCGATGAGTGACTGCTGTACATATGAGTCAATGCTGTGGCGGAGTTCTCGGAGGACCAAAGGTTCCGAGGGAGGGATATCATAGTATGGAGCTGTGTCGTGATATAAAAAGGGACCCAATAGGATCGGTTCGGGAATACTCGGGAGCTGACGGTGTCCGAAGTCACGGTACATGACAGTATCCCCCCCTTAGCGCTGAACCCTAGAGGCGCTGGGAAAATGCGGATTTTGCCGGGAGCCGGTCTGAGTCATTCGGGCCCGTGCACAGCGCATATATAGCCCAGTTGATCGGAAATGAAAATTTTCCCCATCTTATCCACCAACCACCACCGTCTCCGTTCCTACCCGCTACCCCGCTATTCCCCATGCCTCGCCTCGCGTCCGAGACCACCGAACAATACCTTGTCCTGCTGGTAATTGCAGTACATCCGGATGTATTGTTCCAAAGTCTGGTTGACGCGCTCGGTCTGTCCATCGGCAGATGGGTGATAGCTGGCGGTGAAGTGAAGCTTCATATTAAACGCCTCTCCCAAGGAACGAAAAAAGTTATTCACAAACTCGGAGCCCCGGTCAGAAGTGACATGGCTCGGGACTCCATGCTTGGAGAAGATGTGAAGGACGAATAAATGGGCCAGTTTGGATGCCGTGATTTTCCTGCGGCACGGAATGAAAAGTGCCATTTTCGAAAGGCGGTCAACAATAACAAGAATGCTGGTGAAGCCATCGAACATCAGGAGTTGTTTGATAAAGTCCTTTGAGATTGAATCCCAAGGTCGCTCGGGGACCGGTAATTGCCGAAGGAAGCCGTAAGGTCTATGGTGAGTGTATTTGCCGCGTTTGCAAAGTACGCATGAACGGACGTAACCTTTGACAAAGGCTCGGAGTCCGGGCCACACATATTCCTGTCGGACTAAGGCAAGTGTTTTGTTCTGTCCCCAATGGCCAGCAAGTTGGTGATCATGTTTGTCGAGTAGAACCCGCAGACGGAGTTCCGCAGATTCCAGCACATAAATGTGTCTGTCGTGATAGAGAAGGCCATCTTGGGTTTCCCATCAGGGATCCGAGGTCTCGTTAAGATGTCGTGAAGCAACAAGATCAGAAGGTAAGGCAGCACAGATATCCGCGTGAAGCTGATTAACATCCATAATATGCCCAGCTCAGAGCGCCAGAGTCCACAGCACGGAAGCGCGAAGGGAAGCGCCAATCTGATGCTGAGTGAATACTGGACGGAAATTATGCGGATTTGCACTGGCGTAGCCACTATCCCCCTCTTTAGGGTAGACGTCCCATCGTCTAGTGAGAGCATCGGGCTTGCCACCAAGCCGCCCCGGGCGGAACCAAAGGATAAAATTAAAGGCGGAAAGTAACTCGGACCACCGAGCTTTCTGGCAGGTCAAGAGTTTTGTTGTTGAAAAATACTCCAGATTCTTGTGGTCGGTGATAACGTCTATCGGCGGTACTGCACCCTCGAGGTAGCGTTGCCAAACACGGAACACCTCGAAAATGGCAAGGAGCTCTTTGTCGTGCGTGTCGTAATTGAGCTCGGCTGCCGAGAGCGTCCGAGAATGAAAGGCTACCGGCCGGATTTCTCCGTCGTCCGAGGTGATTGAAAGGATAGCGGCGATGGCGTAGTCGGACGCGTCGGTTTCCAGGGTAAGTTGAGCACCTGGAATCCAATGCATCAGAATTGGAGCAGTGGTGAAAGCAAGCTTAATGGTATCAAATGATTCCTGGCAGGCGGGAGACCATAGCCAAGGTTCGGACTTCCAAGTGAGTCGTGTCAGCGGCACGACAATGTCCAAATAATTCGCAATGAAGTGACGGTAGAAATTAGCAAAGCCAAGGAAGGACTGGACGTCCTTGACTTTTCTCGGCTCTGGCCATTCCCGAATAACCTTGACCTTGGACTCGTCCATCGAAAGACCTTGTGGGGAAAGGATATACCCAGGAACTCAACGGTCTCAACGCTGAAAGCACATTTTTTGAGAGATGCGAACAGACCGGCCTGCCGAAGCACCTCACGGACATGCTTTCAGTGATCCGCAGGGTTTTCCGAATAAATGAGGATGTCGTCCAAATATACCACGACGTTGACGTTGAGGAGGTCAGAAAAGAGGTCGTTCATAAAACGTTGGAAAGCAGCTGGAGCATTGGTGAGGCCCTTGGGCATGACAAGCCACTCAAAGGAGCCGTAACAGGTCCGGAAAGTGGTCTTCCATTCATCTCTGCCGGCGATCCGAACTAAGTGATAAGCATGCTTCAGGTCAATTTTAGTAAAAACCTTTGCACTTTGTCTGGCATCGAGGAGATCCGAGATGAGCAGCAACGGATACCGATCTTTCCGAGATATCCGATTCAGAGCTCGGAAATCTACACAAAGCCGAAGCTCGCCAGACTTCTTTTTGACGAAGAGGATGGGAGCGCCCTGCGGGGAAGTGGACTGTCAAATAAAGCCGTTGTTGAGATTTTTGTCAAGGAAATCTCGGAGAGCTGCCAATTCTAGCTGAGAGAGGGAGTATATGGGACCGGGCAGTGGTGAAGCCCCGTCCTTGAGTTCAATCTTGAGATTGTATGGCCGATGGGGTGCCAGCTTTTCTGACTCGGAGGCCGAGAAGACGTCGGCATAATTGTGGTACTCTGCCGGAAGGCCGGACAAGTCCGGAGCTTCGGAAGCGGCGGAGGACTGACCTAGCACCTCAGAGAGGCCCAGACGGAATAATTGACTATCTTTAGCGTGCAAGGCACTTGCAAAGGCAGCTGCTCCAATGAAGGAGATTGATGGGGGTTGAGCGTCGACCGAAGGAGCAACAGATGGCTCCACTGAGGGAGGAATGGTTTCGGCAGAAGCCGACAGAAGTCCTTCGGATGGAGCCGAAGGTGACCCAGCGGAGCAAGGCAAACGGAATGATATTTGGCCCGAAACCCAGTCAATCAACGGATTGTAGCGGGTGAGCCAATTGTGTCCTAGAACGACAGAGCAGTGTTATATCCCGTGCTGATGAAGGGGGCTATCGCCGAAGGTCTCCGGTTGGAAGATCGGAGGTCGGAGGTCGGAGACCGGAGACCGGAGGTGAGCGCAAACACCACAGGAAGGTCAGGGTGTGTGTACTATCCTAGGCTGATGGATAAGACGGAGGAAGACAGAGTCCAAAGGGACACCGGAGGAAGACTCGGAAGCAAAGCAAGGAGCAAAGCAACGTTTATAATCAAACTGAAGTACATGAGGATATTAAAGCGTATTTATACTAAGTCCGTTATTGTTAACCCAAATATGGTAAATCAAAACATAACAATAAGCGAGAGTCCAAATTTGGGTGAAGAAGTAAGCTGACTAAGCAAAACAATAAACGTGAAGTTAAGAAGGAACAGAAAAACGGATAAACGGGAAACGCTCAGTAAACCTTCATTGCGTAAAAACCCGATGATCTTCCGTCTCCGACCTCCGAACATTCGGAGGTCAGAGGTCAGAGGCCGGAAGTCGGAGACAGACCGAAGTCCATGTGCACGAATATAACACCCTGTGTAGCTCAACTAGACAGAGCTGTGCTGAGCTATACTCATCTAGGCTGGATATACACACACCTAAGCAAATCAAGTGTAGGTGGTCAGGGAATGCAGTGAGTGAGCGACATGGATTTTGCAGGGAAAGTCTGAGTGGGAAATCGGCTGCTGTATAAAGCTATCAGCATACCAGAGCTGAGTGGAAGAGAAGAATGGCTAAACCGCTCGAGTGATTTTTTCAACGTAAATCACGTGACTGGTTGAAATCCCTCGAGCTTTCACAACAGTTCACGACGCTGGACAAGATCCAAATATTTACAATTAATTAAAAATGACAGATGTTCTTCCAGTTGGAATCTACCTTTTGAGTGATTTGTCATTTGCGCGGCAAGGCCGCGGCAGTCCAGCCCTCTGGCCCTCTCTAGGGAATTTCTACTTGAAACAGGCCCTGTGAAATGGGTTACTCGAGAGTTGGCGGAGGAGATAAAAAATACAAACAAGCACTCAGGTAATTACGGTCCTCTGTTCCGATTTGGATCTCCATCCCGTCTTCCACAAGCTGACGAAGCACAGCTCACACGTCTTCCGCTGGGCTGCTCACGTCGGCAGACACCCATATTATCCAAACAACCTACATTTCTTCGCGGCGGAGGACGAGGGCGGCAACTACGTGCTATTACCACGGCATCGATGGGTCCACGCCTTTCAGCGTAATACTGGAGAGCTCCGGAACCAAATGCGGCGAATTGGCCAGAAGCGCGGCGAGACGGTCGGTGGTCGCGGTCTGGAGATTACACAGCTCTAAAGGCGTCAACTCGGGAAGGAGGGCAAGACATTCATTCCTGCATTTGGTCTGCGGTCTAATCATGGGGTACGTCTTTGCCATCGGAGGGCCCCAATGTGAGTTATATCCGAGCTGAGGGCCGGAATATCGAGGACGGGGAAGGGCTCTTTCTTGAAATCGATGGAAAGTCGAGGATGAAACGTAGCGAGGCGTGAAAGGCGCGCATTATCCACATGAGTTCACTCAAAGCCATTGCGGGAAACCCGTATACGTGACGGTGGTTAACTGTTCCAGCGGGAGCTCTGAGTCCGCGATCGTTGAAGAAGACTTATGTCAAATCATTGATGCCAAATGTCAATAATCCTGCTCAGTGATTTCCGGTCTGAACAAGCTGTTTAAAGCCAAACACTCGTCGATGTTCAAGAATTCACCAATTTCGATCCAAACTCACCGATACGATTCATTCCTTCTCCGCCCTCCCGTTGACTGTAATTTTTTTTCTCCTTTTTCGACGCGCTGTGACGCACAACTACTAGGACAATACTTTTGCGGATTGGCCAAATTACTAGTAGTAATTTGGCTAATCAAATGCTCTTGGGGCCATGGAGTACAAGATTTGTCCAACCCGACAAAAAAACCGTCTTATGCTATACCTAGAACTGGACACATCACACCAGATGCCGCTCCCTAACGCACAAGTCATGTTCCTTGCTGCATGTCAGACAGCCATGGGGGACAGCAAACTCACGAACGAATCATTACATCTTGGCGGTGCATTTATTGCTCCAGGTTTTCAGAGCGCTTTGTGTCAGTCCATCATGAACGATCAAGATGGGCCCCTGGTTGAATGTATATTCACACGTTTAACACGTCTTTTTTCGATTGATATTTACTTTTCTAAACTTCATTAATCCGGGGACGTGCTGAGAAGTGGCAAAAATATACAGCTGTCATGAAATGGGGGGTGAATTCACTTACGAACGAGTCGGAGTTCGAAACATTCTCGGCTTGAACCAACTCAGAATTCAATTAGATCCCACCACTTCAAGTGCCCTTACACTAAAGCATCACTAGAACCGCGTGACGACCGCAGGCCCTTCCCGTCTTTCGTTAGCTAAGAATTGTCGTCGTTTCAGTGCTATATTTATAAGTTTGGTTCACGAACTTCCGGTCGTCCGATCATCGCGTGCGACACGCCTCAATTTCTCCACATTGCAGATTGAAGGACGCGGAGTCGAGTAGGTGCTTTTACTGATGGGAACTTCGAAGATAAATCACACGAACAACGCAAATAAAAGGAGCCCATGCCGCTGTATCCGAATCGAAACTGGAGCCGCTGGGGCAGAGAGGTTCTGCATTAATCCGAGTCGTAATACGGCCCTCCAGGCGCGGAGGGAAGGACAAGACATCAGAGCCCCACCACACATGCGTTCCTCGGTCGGAGCCTCGAAACAAAGGGGCAGTAAGTAGTATTACCGCTGAAGCCAAGAACTTGGGCCATAGCAAGAAATCGGATTGCAGACGTTGGCACGGAAGAGGGCCTCTGCTTGGCTCGCAAGCCGGTCATGCAAACAATGGAACACGACTCCACTGGCAGATAATAAAAGCGGTCGCCGGAATTTTCAAGCAGGTTCAGACGGTCCGTGCAAGTTGGCAACGAAGCGAAGACAATGCACGTAAGTGCGACAATGCGCGTAAGTACGCGCTGCAAGAGGCACCGCGCCGAGATGCCCGCTGCCGCGCTGCACGGCGCCATCTCCGTTTCCGCTTCGACGTCCCCCCGCCATCTCCGCTTCTCGGCGCCATCTCCGCTCGTGCGCATCATGCACCCACAATGTAACCATGCCGCATGCGGAGGATCGCCACAGGATCGTCGCCGTCGCCGTCGCCAAGATTTGCTCCTTTGCTCCCTCCAGAGAAACAGAATATTATGCGGATCAGTTCGCGGACGAAGAAGATCAAGCCACAGAAAATCTCGCGAAGATCTCAGGCACTGGAAGATCCAAATTTTATTGTCGTCAGGCGACTTGAAACGGGGAGCGTAGTTACTCGGTATTATTGTCGTCTCCAGCGTCCACGATTTAGTCGGGGCAGCGGTCCGGCTGACAGTTACTGCGAAGGCAAACACGCGACGCTGCTATCACGATATCGCGGCAAATTCCGAGTTGGTTCCGCGTCGGTGAACGTTGACCGATTGCCTTTGGATTGTCTGCACATAAAAGCATTTTGCTGCTTGCGAACCAGAATCGGACAAAGCGTCGGGAGCAGATCAGCAAGCGGCAAGATACTGCAAGACATTACAGAAGTCCAGGTCCGCCGCGTATGACGGTTTCATGCACCGCCGGATCGCGACTCGGAGCCGGGCTGGTAACTTGCCAACTTCAGGAACGGCGATCAAACAAGCCCAGGGCGAAAGGACAAACGGAGGAAAGTCACTGCTTTTGTTTGAATTCAAGCGCATGAAGGGCCGGATCGCGAGCCAGGGATAGGACCTTGCTGATTTTGGCATCTGCACGGGGTCAAGAGCGGCGATCAACAGGGCCGCAGCGGAAACGGATGAAAAATCCCATAGTGAACTGCTTGAATGCAGAGAGTGGGAAACGGGGGTCAACGGATCCGACCGACGGGCGGGCGCCCCGTTCAGCCCTTGTACAGGAATACTACGGCATTGCCCGCGCGTCCGATTGGCATGGTGAAGTTCCCTCAGGGTAGGCGGCGAGGGCCCGAGGTGCAGTCCACCATGCTGCTGGGTAGGGAGCAGGGTAAGTATGCCGACAGAGTCGAGAATCGAAGTCGTGCCAATGCATCCATAGACTTCACACCGGGATAAGGACGGGCCGGTGCAGTGGGAAGGGCAAAAACCGAGGGCGAGATGAGAAATCCGAGCCTCGATGCGCGACTCGGAGGAAGAGACGAAATATCTGAAGGGTACGAGGTTCGCCGAGGTGCGAGGACGATGTCGCCAAAACGTGCGGATGTCGTTGGAGGGTAGGGAAGGCTAGAAACGAGGGCGCGCCATGGGAAATCCGAGCCACGATGTGCCACTCGGAGGAAGAGGCGACTCGAGCCGTAGCGCAGTATTTTTGATGAGAAATCCGAACCACGATGCGCGACTCGGAGGGAGTTGAGAAATCTCTGAAGAGTACGAATGTTCGCCGAGGCGCAGGAACGATTCCCAGCCAAAACGTGCGGATGTTTCGTTGCAGGGCCAGGGAAGGCCAGAAATGGGGTGGGGAATCCAGGCACGATGCGAGGAAGAAACGAAATGAAGAGTACGACAAGTTCGCCGAAGCGCAGGAACAATGTCCTGCCAAAACGTGCGGAGGTCGAGTGGGAGTCGCGAGTGGAAATGGGGTGCGAAATCCAGGCACGATGCGCGACTGGGAGGAAGAGTCGGCGGCTCGAGCCGTGGAGTATTTTAATCGAGTAACAGTTCGAAAGTGCACCGCGTCGGCGAGGGGCGCCACCCCTTCTGTAGCCGAAGTCGTGCAGAGTCCGAGTCGTGCACCAGATTCTAGGACTTCGAGTGGTGCACGGTGCAGCAGAAGGTCTCCCCAGGCGGCGAGGGGCGCCACCCCTTCTGTAGCCGAAGCCCAAGGCGTGCACAGTTCAAGTCCGAGTCGGGCCCTAGATTCGAGGACTTCGAGGCGTGCACGATAGAAAAGACCTCCCTAGACTCGGAAGTGCAAGCCTGGAATCTAGAAACGAGGGCGGGACATCGATTCCGTAGCGAAAACGCGACTCGGAGACCATCAGAGACTCGGACACGATGCGCGAAGCAGGCCGACAACCCACTTAATTTAGATAATAAGCGTACAACTTGAAGTCTCAGCCGCCGAGGGCCGAGCCTGGCAGCCCAGCGAGAAGAAAACGCTTCAAAGCCCTGCTTCTGCTTCTGCTTCTACTAGCTCTAGGTCTAACGTCCAGCTTCCAACTTCCGTGGCAAGCCGGACCGCATCCCAGACGCAACCTATTGACACTGACAGAGAACCCAAGAATTCGAAGCCCTGCCAGTGGCGCCGGCGGTACGATCCGAGTGACGAGAGGTGAAGAGTTGATAAGTGAAGAAGACCAAGGGCCAAGCCGGGGATACTTACCATAATATTAAAAGCCCCGCGATCTGCGATAAAAAGCTCCGGCGTGTCATTGTCAATGGGTCCGCGTGGATGACGCGTCCGCATTTGGCCCATCTCCGCCCGTATCCAAAAACGATTTTCAATTAACTTGTGGTTGCCACTGACCCCAAACCGATTCGAGGACTCACCATGCCCACCGCAAAAAAAAAGTACCGCAGGGTCGGCAAACGGGTCCACGGCCTCTTCACGTCAGGGGCGGAAGAGGCGCGAGGCAGAACATGTCATCGTCCGGCATTCCCCATCATCGCCGCGCGGAAGGTATGTACTCGCAAATGGAGCTCTGGCGTTCCTCCGTCTAACCTAACCTATGTACGGCTGGGGTAACATCAGGATACGCCTGTGACTTGGATAGACGTGCCGTAGCTTGAGGCGCGAGGCGCAAAATGAGGAACGGGGACTCGCCTTCTCTCCGACCCGCCCTTCGCCCATTCCAAATCGGGACCGATTGTCCCAAAGCAGCGTACCGGTGCACTGACTCCTCCCGCCTACGCACACCTCTCACGCCCATATCGGCAAGTCGCTGCCTTGCAACGTTTGGGAGTTGCCGTAACATGGGGAATGGGGAACGACACACGCGCCGCCCGCAGTGTTGAGTAGATCATGATCATTGATGAGTAGAACTCCCATCAGATCTGTACCCTTTTGGAATGATCGCCGAGCTGTTCGGCTCCTTGAGTGCGCTGGTATGCCCGTTGGGGCGACGTTCTTCTGTCCATTGAGTTCATTTTTCTTCGTCTACTTCACGGAGGACACACCAAAGATAAAAATAAAACATACAAAGAGGAAAAGAGATCTGGCCGGCGGGCTGCCATGCCATGCCGCAACGGCGGCCGGTCGGCTTCACCTTCCAATTGATTTCAAAAGAGAAGGAAGTGGAGAGAGAAAAATTACCGATGCCGGAAACCATATTCTCCACTCTGCAGCCCGAGCACCACTTCGTGAGGCGAGACCCGAGTTCAAACCATCAACGCTGTGTTCAAACCAAACCAAAAAAAAAACCAGACCCCTCAGTAGGTGCGAATTCTTGAAATGAGATAACTCTCGAGTTTCATCTGTTCTGTTATCGCAGCTCCTTACCGTGCTGAAAATTGAGAAATTAGACCCCTACTCCACGATGCGGCCGATATGGATCGGAGTTTCACTACATCTACTACTTACAAACTCCGCGCGCCGCACTCCGACTCGGCGCAATCGCACTCCGAATCTGACTCTGACTCGGCGCAACCGCCCCTATCACTGTCAGAATCCGTGCGACGCATTAACGCGCTTCCGTCGGGCGCTACAGCGCTACAGGGTCGCGGACGACACTGAATACGAGTCCGGGATGCCGACGGACCTTCGTTCGTTCGCGCACCACAGCGCACTAACGCGCTTCCGTCCACAACACACTCACACCCACACCCACCCCACCCCGCGCTGCAGGGGCAGGCCGAATGCGGAACCGAATACGGGTCCGGGATACCGACGCGGATAGTAACATCCCGCACGCTGCAGGGTCGCGCACGGCCCATTCGCGCGGCGGATAGTTTAAATTTTGGCTCGGCCGTGGACATCGACGCAACAAACGCCTATGCGGCCCCACAAATCGACGTAAGCGCATCTCACCCCCTCGGCGCACTTGCACGCCCCTATCGACGGTCTTCGTCCGTCGCACAACGCGCCCCTGGCGCTCCGTCTCCATAACACCCCAGGGCCAAGTCCGCTATCGGGGATACGCAAGTCGGGCTCAAGAACGTGCAACGGACAGAACAATCGATTATTAGAAACACTACGAAACGGGCGTGGATGGGTGGGGCAAAGAACTAGAACGACGCCCTTTACGCGGCGTCGGGGGCAGCACGGGCACGGGCAGGGCACTTGAGGCTGGCATTGGGATGGCGGGCCCGCGCGCGGTCTAGCGCGCTTAGCACTGTGCGCAGATGAGATGAGATTTTGCGACGAGAAGAGGAAGGAGGGAAGACACGTACGACGCCGGTCATGTCCTGCGACTTGGTGTTCATGATGAGCGCGACGATGAGGCCTGTGGGTGGTATCAGCATCAGAATAGGGAGCTCGGGCGGCGGGAGGGGATGGGATGGGGTTATAGTAGAAGATAGCAGGGGAGAGGCACGAGGGACAGAATGGGAATGACGGGTGATGAGAATGCGAAATGGGCGGAGGTAATAAGAGGGGCGGGAGATTGAAGGGTCAGAATGCGCATGGGATGGGTGGGAGAGGAAAGTAGAGTAAGGTGGGTAGGACCCGAAATGTATCAAGGAGGAAGGGGAGCATGCTCAAAACGGCCCGAGCTGGGGTTGGAGGGGTCGCGGGTGGGAGGGGTCGCAAGTCAGAAAGATAGGCAAGGTAAGAAGCGCAGGAAGGCAAAGACGAATATAAAAGACGACAGGGGGTGGCACCCGAATAAGGTACTCCGAAAGGAAAGCACGTACCGTACAGCCCCAAGACTTCGCGAAAATGAGGATGAGGATCTACCGCCCCATGTCAGCACTCCGCCATACGCGCCAGAGGGGAAGGAAGACGCACCATGCCGACGAAGAGCCGGGGCTGCTGCGCGGTGCCGCGCACGCCGGCGTCGCCGACGATGCCGATGGCGAAGCCCGCCGCGAGCCCGGCGAGCCCGACGGAGAGGCCTGCGCCGAGCTGGACGAAGCCCTGCGCGAGCGACATCGAGACGGCCACTGCAAGGGAGAACGCTCAGCCGCGTCATCACGTCAATTTTAAAGGGGACGCACGGTCGGAGGCGATGAGCACCGAGACGACGAGGCCGTAGATCTACGCACACACACCGCTCATCAGCATACGGTACGGGACGAGAAAGAAAGAAAGGGGGAGGGAAGGAGGAAGAAGGGACTCACGGCGATGATACCAGCCATGATGACGGGGACGACACACTTCATCATCTGGTCCGGCCGCAGGACGGACATGGCGGCGATGCCGACGCCGGATTTTGCGGTCCCGTAGCTGGTGCGCTCGTCAGCATGCTGCCGCTCCAAAAACAGACGAGAGCGCAAACGCAAACGCACCTAGCTCCTATGCCTGCCAGCATATCGGGGTCAGAAACAGCTAGAACACCCGCCCACGGGGCCCACGCCTGGGCCCGCGCGGGAGGAGAGAAAGACAGGCTACGCACAAGTGAAGACGATGGCGCTGGTGCAGCCCTGCGGTCCTTGAGCGCCGTTTTTCGGGACAAAAGTGGGAAAGGGGGCTCACCATGGCGCTGAAGAACGGGGCGTATACGGGGCAGAGGTCGGACGACATTTGGGTGGGCTGGGGGGTGGAACGAGAGGAGATGAGGCTACGGCGGGCTGCGTCAACGTAGAGCGGGTTGGGGCTTGTTTGGTGCGATGGTGCTTGGTCATCTTTGATCGTACGGTGTCGAACGACGTGAACGGAAGCACGACGGATGCTGCTTAAATTGCAGGAATATTTGGGGCATTTAGAATGTGTGCGGCAGGCATGGTAAATATTCTATACATTTTTCCTCCTGTAAAACGGAGCGAAATTGGGGTGGAATATCACGACAGCAACGTGTCCCATCAATGATCCAGCCTCACGGTCCTTGCCTTCAACCTCCATGTCCGTTCTCAGCCGTTCTCGAAGGCGCGAGTTATTTCGCTGAAGAACCCTCGGTCTATCTACAAGCGATTTACTCTTCTTCAACTCTTGGGCTGCAGCAATTGATCAACTTTCCGACTTCGGGCGACGCAGGCGCGAGTTATTTCGCTGAAGAATCCCTGTTCAATGGTCTACCTCAAGCGATTAACTCTTCTCGTTCTGCAGCAATTGCGCGATCAAACTTTGGGCGACGCAAACCTTTCGCTCTCATTGACAGTGCTGAGGACCTGGCTATGAATTCAGAATATATCTCGTCCAAAGGAATAGGAGGCTATGTCCAATACTGATGTCGCACCAAAAAAACAAAAAGAAGGGAAGAAGAAAGAAAGCCCAACAACGCCGCGGCGGGCACAGACAATCAACGCGCACAGACAAGCAACGGCGACAGACAATCGCATCAATCAGATTCTTATTACCCCAAAGTTACGCTCATGATCAGCCTCGCCCACTCTCGCCCACAAGTATTAGTGCCCAGTCTGATATCTACGCCCACGAACTCGACTTATCCCACAACGCCACCCCCGCCACCACCGTACTAACCAAGTGGTAATACTGCAAGCAAGTGCGCACCCGCGCGCGCTCCCCGACCGCCCCCGCCCGGCGCACGTGAACCCGCGCTAATTCTGATTTTTATTCAATTCAGAATTGACTTCGACACTCACTTCAACCTTCCGTACGTACGTCTATCTCCCATGCCCACCATGCCCAATATTCATTACCCATTACAGACGCAATTCAATCGCCCCCGCTCCGCCTCCGCGGTCCCCAATAATTCTGCGCGCCATGCGGCTCAATCATTATTATTATCTACACTGTAGTATGTACCTCGCCGCGGGCCCTAGCCCTGGCCCTGGCACGTACTTACATCTTACACCCTACATCCTACATCCTTACCTAAAGGCTAACAGCCAACGCAGCCTGCCGCCGCGACACGCGTGGGAGCGCGTGCGTTCTCCCGCGGCGGTCCCCTCCTCCTCCTCCGAGCGAAAGATCGGTCTTTGCGAAACAGCAGATCGAGATCGGTACCTACGCTGATAATACCGAATTTCCAAATTTCCCGTTGCGGGCAATTGCAGTTCTGAGCAAACGGCAATCATGGAATCAACGAGTCATTGGACCCGGATCATCCCGCCGCCTATCTGCATCTATACGAACGGTGACGAAACACAAACCAATAATCAGTGATGCTCGCGTAGCAGAGGACGGCATGGTGCATGGCATCCATGAGTCGCGGGAACAATACGGACGCGGGGACCTGTTACGAACACCATCTCGTATAGTCTCGTATCCGCTTCCCGCTCGTCCCCAACCCTGAGCCTGAGAGGCGATGGGCGTGGCTCTATATTGGCATTTCAATACTGAAACGACAACCGTAGCCAAAAACTAAAACGAGCGCGCCGCCACGCGAGAGGTTTTTTAACGCGCGCGTTCTCTACATTGGTACACAATCTCGTTCTCGTTCTTCTTTCTTTACACAACCGCTCTCGCCAATAATCTCTCGCCAATAATCTCGCTCTCGCCAATAATGTCGCGCCCCCCGCAACACGCCCCCGGCTGCATGTGCTCGTCGTGCCATCTCTCGTCCAAGCTCTTCCCGCGCGGGCCCAACGACCGCATCATCCTCCCCGCCATCCGCCCCTCGACGCGTGAGTCGCGCCACCCCGTTTTTCTTTTCTTCCCCTTCTCTTCTCCTGTTCTCCTTTGTCTTCACACCCCCCACCGCCCGCTACCCACGCGCCCCCGCGACGCGTGAGTCGCGCCACTCTGTCTTTGTTTTTTCTCCCCCCCTTCTTCTCCTCCCCCCTTTTTTCTTTCATTCGTCTGCCGAACTAACGCGCCCCGCAGCCGGCTACCGCGACACCGACCCCAAAAGCCCGCGCTTCGCGCCCCCGCCGCGCCCGCAGTCCACCGCGCCGCAGGAGTACCCGCGCCCCCACCGGCGCGCCGACGCGCCCCCCGTGCCCCCCATGCCCCCCATGCCGCAGCCGCGCGGCTACGGCAGTGGCGGCGGCGGCGAGCCGAGCCGCTCGCGCCGGAGTTCAGACGTCCGCGACCGCACGCGTGCGTCTCCTCCCTTGCGTTTTCTTTGAGATACAGCGCGTTAATGGATTTTTTTTCGGCAGCGACGCACCGCCCGACGCCGTCGTACCCCTCCGCGCCCGCGCCCGCGCCGGACCGGTACACCTTCGCGCCGCCCGACCGCCCCGCGACCGCCATGGCGCGGCCCTCGCACCACCGCTCGCAGTCGCACCAGGCGCCGCCGCCGCCTCAACAACAAGAGGGGCCGCCGCAGGGCGACGGGAGTAATGGGGGGAACCTCGAGTGGATGCCCCCGCGCCTGAAGTGGGTGAAGAAGAAGGAGCGCGTGAGCCACTTCACGCCGCCGTCGCAGTACCAGGGGACGAGCTTCCGGCAGTACGTGCACGACGGGGTGGGGCCGCGGAATTAGTGGTGCGTGGGGCGTGTCGTGGGAGTGCGAGGCGACGTGCGGGTGCGGGGCGTGCGAGTCGCGCGAAGGCGGAGGAGGAGGCGGGCGCCGGCGTGTAGTATCGACGTAATGCGCAATTAGCGCCTTGTAGACTGTAGTAAGTAATTTGTAGCTGTTAGACTAGACTAGATTAGACCAGACTCGGCATTAGCATCAGCATCTTGATCCGTTCCTCCTTCCTTCGCACCTTCTGAGTTCGACATCCTCGCTCTCCTCTTTCTTTTTCTCCTCCGAGATGTAAAACTTCACGGTTTTGCCTCCGCCCGGATCCGGGAGATTATGGGCCCGATCAAGCCTCAATTTCTGATGGTCGCGCCGTGGGAACATCACCGTCAGATCTGTGATGGTCGCGCGGACCGGCTTGACTTCAACTTGAGTTGGGCAAGTTCAGGGCATGTCCAGAGAGGCACGTCCAGAGAGGCACGTCCAGAGAGGCACGTCCAGAGAGAGAATAGAGTAGATTCCTCTAACGTAAGCCAGACACCGGCATACAAGACATATGATTATTTCTTCCTCTGAATTTGAAACCTGGAGCTCTGACCCCGCGCGCGTGATTCCAGAGCGTGATTCCAGAGCGACGGCTCCCGCGAACATTTTTCAATCATACAAATTCCTATTGCGGAAACTGCCGCTAGGGGATCGCTGGTCACGCCATCTAAGTTGAACTCTAAAGCGCATCTTCGCAAAGATCAACAAATGATTCGCCGAAAGTGGAGTTGTAATTTGCTTCCGGTTCGCCGCCCGTTGGCCGACGCCTACTACCTCAGCTGTGTGTTGCTCCCTGCTCGCGTCGAAAATCTCCAAATATTAAATTCCATCGCCAATTGCGGGAACTGCTGCTCGGGGATCGCTACACTTGAAACTCGTTGAAAATCCGTTTATCTTCCTCAGGCTTAAGCTTGTCCCGCGCCGGCCGACAGATGCACACGAAAAAACAATGCGGGGAAAGGCAGGAGTCGCCGAGAGTCGAGATCATGTCCCCGACGCATCGACGCCGGTTTTTTCCAAAGTTTACAAAGCGCGTCCGTTGCCCAAGGGCTTTTCAGAGGGTGGACTATTCTCCGCAGTAATCGGCGAGAGCCAGGATCGCATGTACATCAGCTCAAGCCAATTCGAACTCCGCCGGCTATCAGCATTAATTCTGTGTCTGTGCGCGTGCGGTCGTTTTTCTTCTGAGGGTATGCATATAATATTTCAAGTTGGCGCGGGTTGAGATGGTCCTGCAAGATAGAGAGCGGGGAGCGGGTTTGACAAGAGGACATTAGGCATATAGAGATGGGTGACTACCAGCTAAAGGCTTTATGTGTCGAATTACAGAAACTGGTGGGTTGATGGATTCGGGATGGAATCGCATCCCGAAAGAGAAAGAGGACGCGGTTGCACGCACGTCTTCGCCGCGGCAGAGAACACTTCCGGTGGTTCGCTGATAGCCGTTTGCCGACGGCGATGAAAGGGAAGCGGAAGAGCCAAGGAAGAGCCAAAGAATTTCGAGGCGGCCGGGCTGTCCGGGGGATGCCGATCGGGAACTCGGGATGCGATCCTACGGAGGATGCCGGTCGGCCCTCGGGAGATCGACGTACAGGCGGACGATCACGATGCGTGAACGGACGGTATGTACATACGACGCAAAGTATGCACGGGCGGGGCAAGACGTCAGAGTCGAATTTGAAGGTTCGACCCGCCAGCTCGGACAGCGCACCAGCCCCGCGTCATCAAGTCGAAAAAAGGAAGGAGTTAGAACGCGAGCAAACGAGAGCCCTGTCGGCGGAAACAGGCAAGGCAGCTGAAGGTTGGAACGCAATGCCCGCCAAGTGCTGTTGAACATTCCTCCGCGGCGCTGACGAACTTGAACGCCGTAAGTTACTAACGAACCATACGATTTTCTTTCCCGTTTATCCGTTTGTTTTATCAGTGTCGCAGCAACCCGCGTTGCGCCATGTGGAGTGGCGCCGCGTCGGGCGGGACGTGCCATTAACATTGAGTGGAAATGGAAATGCCGACAACGACGATTTAGTGAGGCCTAGACCGCGCTTTATTGAGGCCGTGATCTCAGATCTCTGTGGGAGCTTTAGAGCCTAGAGGGACCGACGCAGCGCCTACAGACAGACACTCGAGAACTCCGATCAGGTTTAATTTCATTGCCCGAACAATGTTGGGTTTTTGACAGATTTATGCAAGATTTACAAGATTTAGCATGACAGCGGCGGCCTGCGCGTAAGTATCCCAATGCAGGCGGCGTCGGGGGTGGTCGTGGGAAGGCGTGAGAGGCGGATAGGTTGGATTGGGATGGATGGATGGATGGATGGATGGATGGATGGATGGATGGGATACAAGCGAGAGGCGGGTGAGAATTTAATTTGTTTTTATAATTGTGGAGCGAGCTAGCGCGCATTTTTGTTGGACTTGGGATCAGGGAGTGATTGGACCATTGGTGGGGCACTGGGCTGGCTTGAGGAGCCTGCGCTGTGGCGAGCTGAGGGTTCAAGTTGAATTCAAGTTCAAGTTGGTTCGGGTCACGGGTGGGTCCAAGCGGATATTCGCAGCACGTGGCATTTCGGGCTTCCCTCTCCACCATTACACACGATGGACTCTGACCGCAAATCGACCGTCTCGTCGTTCTACGGCGGCCGCAAGGGCTCGCTCGACGCCCTCAACCAGGACTTCCCCTCCCCGACAACAGGCGACTACGCCGCCCAGCAGCGCCCCCGCGGCGATGACGCCTCCTCGTTCTTCGACCCCGAGCAGCGCCGGAGCACCGACCCCCTCGCGGGCCGCGCGGGCTACAACCGCGGCTCGTTCTTCCAGCCTGGGCGCGAGGAGCCGCTCAAGGGCGGCCGCGACGAGGAGGACCCCGCGGGCCCGCCCGACGGCGCGTGGGACGTTTACGCCGACTTTAACAACGCCGGCCCCAAGTACAGCTCGGCGTTCGGGGCGCAAGATACCGGGTGCGTTTGCGTGTGCTCTTGTCTTGTCTTGTCTTTCTTTCAATCTTAATTCTATTTTATTTTTTTACGTCGTCACGGGCGTCGGGGCTTGATTGCGCCCGCGCGAGGCGAGGCGAGCGGCGGAGATCGGGTGCGCTGGGATGGGATGCGTTCTCCCATGTCATGATATTTTCCATGCATCATGATATTGGAGCGGGATGAGGCTAGCTCGTGGCGGGCGCCGCACCCACGCCCACGTCCCGAACGGGGGCAGCGCTGGCGCATTGTTCCCGGGATTTTCCCCGCGGGGAAGCGGGGAAGGGCCGCGGCGCGGTGGGGCTGGATGCAGGGCGGGCGTCGCCCGGCTCGTACCGTCTCTCGCTGTGACGAAGCCGTCGGCGGGGATACTGGCGATCGGGGCGAGGTCAGGCGGGCCATGCGTCGGCCTCGTTGACGACGTCCGCTATCCTTTCGTTCCCCTGGAGCGGGATATGTCGGGAGTGTACGACCAGGCGGCGGCGTCTGCGTCGGGCCCATTGCGCATGTCCGTTCCCAGAGGCGCTGTCGGGATATTTTCCCTGCAATCTATGTTTCGGGACGATAGCGAGAGAGATGCCGAGTCGTCGAAGCGGACTGGTCGCGTGCCGGGGCGGGACGTGGACATCGTCTTCGTCTTCGTCTGCGGGCCCCTCGCCTTCTTTTTGTTAGGCTGCGTCGGATGAGCGTCTTTCTGTGCTTCATTGGCGCTTTCTCTTGCTATCTTCCGGGATACGTCTCGCTGCTGTGGTCCACGCATGCACGACATGCGCTGTCCGTGTGCCACCCCAGCCGGGTGCTCATCTTGCTTGCGACGTCTGCGCGGCCCGAACGGCGACATATTGGCCACCTGGCCCTTGCGCCCTTTCTTCTCGTTCTTGTTCTTGTCCTTGGCCCCACCCTCGTCCCGAATCTCAAGTCCATCTCACTGCCCATGGGCGGGGAGAGCGAGGACGACGGGATGGATGCGATGCTGAATCGGTGCGGCGGGGAGCGTGCCGGCGCTCGTCGCGGGGGGAGGGCGAGGTGCTCCTTGCCCTGGTGGAGCCGAAGTCGACGCCCCAGGGCGACGGCGACGGAGCGAGCCCCGTCTACACATTTCTCAATTTCCTCGCCAAATACTAATCCTCTGCAGATACCACTCCCTCGGCGGCGGCTCCACGCCGAAAGTCGAAGAATCCGCGGGGCCGGTGGAGCTCGTGACCGTGCCCGCATTGGGCGCGGAGTGGAAAAAATCAGAGCTGCGCGACATGACCAAGGCAGGCAAGCGCGAGCGCCAGGCCGAGTCGCGGCGCGCGTGGTGGCGGAGGTTCACGCGGGGCGACCGCGCCGGGCGGTGGCGGCGCATCACCGTGTTCGTGTGCTTCGCGCTCATCGTCGTGTGCGTCCCCTTCCCTCCTCCCTCCTTCCTTCCTATCCCATCCGGCGTGCCGCTTACGTTCGCGCAGCATCGCGATCATCGTCGGCATCTGCATCCCACGCGTCCCGTCCTTCGCGGTCTCGAACGCCACGCCCCTCGGCAACGCGACGGGCGCGTGGGCCGCCGCGGTCCCCACGTCCTTCTCGCGCGTCCCCGCGAACTTCAGCTTCCCCGCGTTCGCGGACCTGCAGGTCGACACGGACAGCAACTACCTGCCGCTGCACTTCACGCGCCTGCGCGCGCAGGTGTTCGACCTCGACTCGGGGTTCCTGTGGGACGGGCGACCTGGGGAGGAAGACGCTGCCCGCGAAGGCGTTTCCGGACATACAGATCCCGATTAATTTTACGTATTTGGCGACGAATGACTCGGATACGACGTGTACGTGTTTCTCTTTTTTTGCGTCTGCGGTGTCTGAAATTTGGATTTGGGGTAGGGCTGAATTGGTACGACGCGTGCAAGAATCTGGACCGGTTTTCGGACGGGAAGCGGCCGGGTGCGTTTCCTTGCTTTTCCTCTTTCACCTATACCTACGCCAATCTGACTTGCTGTGGCGGATGGATGCAGGCTTGCGCTTCAAGCTCGTCCTCAACATGGATCATCGGCCTGCCCGGATCGTACGGCTCCACGACGGTCGTCCCCAACGCGCCCTGCCCCATCGAGCTCCCCAGCAGCAGCGTCTAGCCTCCTGCGCCCCTTGCGCCCCATGCCCCGCCCCATGCCCACCCGTACTTGTCAGACTGTCGTTACACTCGGACTCGGACTCGTTATCGTATCCCATATCGCATCCCACCCACATATCACCCCCGACCCCGCCGCGTAATACTAATTATGGAAATCTTATCGCTCCGGACGCTTTCTTTCCTTCTCCGCTTATTATAACTCAAGTCACACACACATTGCATCGCTCCTCTAGCCGGCCATCATCATCTTTGTATTTTTCGATACGATACGCAATGCACATAGCATGTCTGTTTCGAGGCGGGGGCCGGTGGTTAGAGGTTAGAGTCCTGCTGTCGGTGTCGGTGTCGGTGTCAGCCGCTCATATGGTTGGCGGGCGGTGGCTGACCTTCGTACGTTGCTAACCTTCCTTTCCTTTCTCCTCCCCCTCCCCCTCCGAGGTTTAGGTGCATTTCGACGACATGGCCATGTATATGGAGCACCGCGCGCCGTCCTCGCGCACGTTCGCTGCTGCCGGCGGGCTGCGCCGGAGGTCGGGGGTCTACGCGCAGCGCCACGAAGATGGAGACGATGACGAACGCGAACACGAACACGGACACGGGCACCAAGACGGACACACACAAGAACGCGAACAAGATGGCGCGATGGAGGAGTGCGACGACGACGACGAGGACGATCGCGACGAGTCTGAAGCTGGATCTGGAGTGCTGCCGCTGCACCGCAAGTCCACCGTGCTCCTCGTGCGGCGCGCGCCGCCCTCGCCTGCTCTTCCTGGGTTCCCGTGGTTCGCGGCACCCACACCCGCATCGCGCCCGGCGTCGGCCTTCATCCCCGAGTCGCCGCGCGGATCATCTCCCGCCGACGAGCGCCCATTCAGCCCGGTGCCGCTCACGCCGCGCCCCGAGCGCGCGGAATGGGAATCGGGATCTGACACCGCAGCGCCCCGCCCTGGCGCGCAGCGCGCGGACTCCGGCGCGTCTGTGCAGTCTGATGTGCCGCCCCTCCCCACGCCCGACTTTGCGCCGCTCCCCACGCCCGACTTTACGCGCTTCCTGTCCTTCGTCCCCCGCGGGCTCAGCTTCCTCTCCTACGGCCCGCTCTTCGCGCGGGCGCCGTCGTCCGAAGCCGAGGCCGAGGCCGAGTACGAGCGCGAGCGCGAGCACGAGCACGACCAACACCGCCCGCAGAGCGTCCGTTCCGAGTCGCAGGGGAGCAGCGGATCCCATGATACAGACGGCAGCAGCGGGTCCCACAACACAGTCGGCAGCAGCGGGTCTCGCAACACAGCCGGCAGCAGCGGGTCCCACAACACAGTTGGTAGCAGCTGCGCCTCGCTCGACGCGGGCCACCATGCGCTGATCAAGGCGGTCGGGACGACGGACCGCTTCACGCACAAGTGGCCGCGGCCGCAGTCGCTGCGGGGCCTGGATCCGGATCGCGAGGGGGAGGACGCGGGGCTGCTGGAGGGCGGGCGTGGCCCGGGCCCGGGCAAGGCAGAGGCGTGGACGGGCTTCAAGTGGTGTCTTCTCTTCTCGGTATGCACCGTCGGCACGTACGGCATGGCGGCACTCGTCTGTGCGCTCGCGACGTGGTTCCGCAGTGCGTTTTTCTTTTCCGTTCCTAGCTTGGCTCGAGGCTGACAGTGTCGCGTAGCGTGGGCCCAAGCAGACGTGATGTCCGTCGCGGACAACGACATCCTCGTGCTCCTCACCCTCGCGGGCGCGCTCCTCGTCTTCACCGCACTCGTCGGCTTCTGCGGCGTCTTCCTCGACTCGCGCCCGCTCCTCGCGGTCTACACCCTCCTCCTCTGGCCCGCCTTCGCCGCGCTCGCCGCCATCGGCTACGTCGCCTACAAGCGCGCGACCTTCGCCCTCGACCACAAGCTCAACCTCTCGTGGAGCCAGTACTACTCCCCGCTCGGCCGGCTCGTGATCCAGGAGTCCTTGCGGTGTTGCGGCTATTATAGTGCGCTGCACGAGGCCACGCCGAGCGCGCGGTGCTTCCCGCGCACGGCGCTCCCCGGGTGCAAGGGCAAGCTCTTCCGCTTCGAGCGCGCGAACCTCGCGCTGGTGTGGGCGGCCGCGTTTTCGCTCGTGCCGCTGCACCTCCTCAACGTGCTCGTTGCGTTGCTCTGTGCGAATCATGTCACGGCGCGGTTTGGGGAGGGGATCATGCCGCGGCGGTACCGGCTAACAAGGGGCGATGTGCGCGCGGACGCGGAGAAGATATTGAAGGTCTATGGGCGGGTTGAAGTGCCTTTTGGGCGGCCGCTGGGCCCGAAGGCTTTGTATAGGGTTGAGAGGGAGCATGGGGATGGGGATGGGGATGGGGATGACAGGGTCCCGTTTTTGACATATGAGGGTCGGCAGTACTAGTTTTTTGTTCTAGTTCCCTACCTTTGGATTATTATAGGTTGTCTTTTATAGTCTTCAAGGGTCAGCAGGATTAGTTCGAAGTACTCTATCCCTGCCTTCTTATATATCCACATCACAATTCATGTTTCCGAGATACCGAACGAGGTGTGTCCTCTTCTGACCACCACCTGGGTTCGATTTCTGGGAGGATAATCAGTGTGGAACCTGTCTCGAAATGAAAACCCGCCTGGTGTTCCTGGATCCGCGGGTTATCCTCGACTTTTTCTTTTTTCTTTTTCTGGCCTGAGCTTTGGGCATGCGACCGGAACGGCGTGGGCTGGCCCAACAGGTGGAAAGCAGAAGTCGGCGGTCTGCGAGGGAAAAACCACGAGAGAGTGGAGGGACGAAATCAATTCATAAATAGTAAGTGACCCGGAAGATCTAAATACAGTCCGCAATACAGGTATCTTGAAACTTCGGTGAATCTTGTGCGAAGAAAGTGAGGTGCTAGGGATACGGTACTGTCCATTTGCACATAAACCCATAAATTCAGAGGAAGGACAGCGATAGAAGAAGAAGAGCAACGCAAGGAGTGCATAGGTCGTAGCATCTGATAGCCACGAACATCGGTATTGGAATCATCATGCTGAAATGAGAGTCGAGGGAGGTCATGCTGACTGCGCTGGTAGAACGAGGGAATTGGAATCGTTGTGCCGGGCCAGGAAGGTATCGTACCTGAAATCATGTCCTATCTCTCAATTTTGGGCCGCGTGCTCACCAAGCTCGTCAATCTTCTCGTATCGAACCTGAACGGTAATCGGGGGATAGGTTGCGTTGCAGTGTCCGCACTGGAATTCCGGGAGCTGGCTCTCGATGTCCTTGTTGGCGGAATCGCAGGACAAAGATACCCTATCCCATGGCTGCGAGTAATGTCTCAGCGGGCATTCGCCCTCTGGCCTCCGTTGCAATCGCTCTTGGAGGTGCGACATCACCAGGAACAGAAGGCCAAAAAGAATGTAGAGCACCACTGGAAAACGCCAGAGTCAGCATTGCGGGAGGGATCGGGGAATAACAGACATATGGCAATGAAGATCCAGAGAATTTGGTTGAACTGAGATGCTGCGCTCTGGGTCATGATAATTTGCATCGGTTGAAGAATAATCGATTCTGCACTACCGGTTTATATCCAGTCATAGGCGCGCGTGTCGCAGTTAGTATGACTGCGAGGAAAGAAAGCTGTTAAAGCTGCTGTTGTCGCCGTTCTTAGCGCCGCAGCGGTCAAGTATAGACAGGTATGGCCCAATAGCCCTCACCTTATTAGTGCTGTGAGAAGGCATCTTTAACGCCCGTTTCTTGAGTCGTGGAGCCATGCTGGAGCAGCACAGAGAATCGACCGTTTTTTGCTGAGCCGCGCTGCGGGACTGTGGGTGAACATCCACAGGTGCTGTGCAAATCAAAATTCAACAGCTATTCGAAGATCAGGAATTGTGTGCTTTAATAAAGCATGCATTGGCGGACGCAATGATATTTTGTATTGATGGGCAAGAGTGGGTTCCTGAGCTATGAACGCCACAACCGTCCGATTTTGCCGCGGCGACAGCCAATTTCGTGAGAATACGAGAGAGGATTTCCCCTGAGTCGCGTTGTTCGGGTCTGGAGGCTGTGTAATGAAATGGCGTTGAAATGCGGGGAGATCTCAGTCAAGGCGTCAATGCGCAGAATTCTGAGCTAAATTGGCCGAGATAGACTCGTTATGAGTCTACGCTATCGATGGTCCACACATCAGGAAATTAGGGGGGATATATCCTTGAAAAAATCGTGGACCCACAAGCTACATCGTCACTGTGCTATTAGGAGGATATGCAAAAATAAAATAAAGGCTGTTGAATTCTTGTTGTCCGCGCGATTGTCGCACATTCAACAGCTTTGAAACTTTGCATGATGCTCTGATGCGCAGTTGGAGGGATGCCCTTTAACTGAATAATCTGAACCAAGTTTGGCACCGCTGACACGCGCCATATTGTAGTCCTGGTAAATCTTGGACGCGTAGGCAGGGTTTGAATCGAATCGGCGATTTGAGGTTGAGTCAGACAATGGGACCTCCGAGGGGAACCCCCGAAGCGCCAGACTTTGTCACCTGTGAAGTTCTTCGCCGTGCCAGATGTTGGCCAGATGCGTCTTCCACAAGTCGTCCAGATTGTCGCGTAAGAATGAAATGAAATGAATGAGCTATGGAGTCGAGGCGAGTCCTTATGAGTCCTGCTGTTCCGTTCCATGCGTCCAGAATTATGCAGGCGAGGTGAGATCGGGGCGAGGTGGGTGGACCTGGTGAACCGAAGGAAATGATAGAATTCCGAAAAAGGTGGCGGTATCTAACCTCTAATCACATGACCTATTCGCGCGACCGCGGCTCAACCAAATAATCAACAACAAAGGTTTCGTATACCATTCAACTTGGTGGGATTTTTTTTTCGAACTTTGTATAGGGGTAGCAGCTGATATTTACATTTTCCGACGAATATTCTTTGGGGAAGCGCCAGGTCTAGGATCAAGGGTTCAGAACACGATTGACGTTTGACATCCACCTTGAATTCTGTTACAGCTTTCTGTCCATGCTGCTGTATTCCACAGAGATGTTATTTAAATTTGAGGCTGTAGAGCTGCGGGATCTTGAATGCTTCGGGAAGAAAAGCTGTAAGCACTGCCTCCTCTCGGAGCTAGGAGTGGATTCGAATTAATTTTCCCAATGATTTTGCCCTCGTTTGTTGAACTGCCAACTGAATGAACAAATGTAGTATTTTAACTAACACAGATTGTACAATAATACGATAGTTTGGGGAGTGAGAGAAAATGGGTAGACATGCAACAGCACTGTCGGGTGTTTTACGCTAGTCAGTTACCTCGTGGACTTGAAACACACAACATGGGGTTTTCGTTCACTGAAAATAGCGGAGGAGCTAAATGGGAATCCTGAGATGGCGTGTCATTGGCTGCTGTTCATGTCAGAAATCGTGGTATTCGGAGGTTTTGGATGACATGTACGATACCTTTTGGTGGATGGGCGACAGTACTCGGGGCCGCTGAAGTTACCGTTACAGCCGGTAGACGTACGCAGCTGCTCTGGGTCGCGCCGTAAAACTGGGGTGTAGTATGGGCTATGCAGAAGAATTGGTCGGGAATTGACTGTGAGATGAGGGGAGAATTCTTACATTGTAGTTTTTGCGATTCGCGAAGCTTGAGATTGAGCCATCGGTCCCAAAGAGCTAGGGCGTAGAAGACAAGAAGGAAAAACACGAAGATTATGCTGCCTGCGTGGATCGTTAGGGAGACTGCTACGGGGAATTAAAAGGATAGGCATATACATGTAGGCAGCGGAGAATTATTGCTGCATTCGGTGAAGGGGGGGAGATCCAAATTGGCATTCGCCTGGCTTTGATCTGGGAACGGTGGCATTTGTGGGCGATTTGGGAGGGGGCGTTGAGGTCGGATGAGCGCAGGCTCCTTTGTAGGCGGACAAGGCGGATCTGCACAGGACTGTTGCTGTAAGCTTACGATCGCCGGCTTTAGTAAGCCTGTGAAACCTGTGCATATTTTCTAGACTTCATGACCCCGAATAGAGAAGCTGAGTATAGCCCATGAGCATTTCGGAGGTCCGGCGCCGACCAAGGGCCGACGGAGGGAAAGTTGTGTTGGCGTGATTAAGCTGAAGTTGAACCTATCGGAGGCCCTATCGCCGAGAGTCTGGATCACAAGTCAACAAAATTAATTCGAGAGGCTCTCGGCGATACACTGGAATCCTCAGGCGGCGTGAAGGCTAGCCGCGATTCGCGGATTTAATATTTTTCAGAGCTGTGGGTGAGTATACTGACTGATAAGTGACGGCTCGTACTATGGATAGATGACACAAGTGAGAATGACGACCACGGAAAAATAACGAGCGACTCGAGTAGAGTACCGGGATGAGTGCTGAGATAAATAGACTGGCCACAGACGCACCTCGGTTTCACCGCTGGTTTGCTTTCATATCATTATTACTGTACATATGTACATAAGAATCAATTCACGGTCTCTGAGCTACACGGGCGATGAAACGTTAAAATCGTCGCGCAAAGCGGCCGCGGACAGCGGGGGCGCGTTGATATGGCCTAGGGCGAGGAACATCGCTCCCAGTGGAACGCCGCGCTGCGTTAGAGAATTAATCAGTCCAGGGTTTTTAAACCGGACGTGTAGAAATGGACCTCTGTATTGTGGAGGGGACGGGGCGGATCCAACCTGTCCGTAATACGGAAGATTGGAGCGGGGGCCCGGATGGGTAGATTTACGATGTACTGGCGGGGAGCCTGGGTTGGAAACGATAGACCGGACAACCCGTAAAAGGGGTGAATGCCGCCTCCGCGGTCCAAGCGAGCGGTGGGATATCGGGGCGCCTTTCTCAGGCGAAACTTTGTTAGAACGAAGTAGATCGTGACTAAGAACAATATCAACGGATAAATGTGCGAAACCAGCGCAGCAGACAGACATGGAATGGAAAGGATGACGAATGCGGCCAGTAATGTGACGATGGTAAAGAGGACGGTGCTGAGGGTTGAGTCGACCATTTGGAAGGAGTATACGAGAGGAAGGAAAAGACTTCAAGTGGGTCCCAATCTACTGGAAAAAAAGCGGGCCTGTTACTTCTGCAAGCGGGGCAGCGACTTGGGAAGCGGAAATATTTACGTGCCCACCTCTGGCTTTATAGCACGAAAGTGGCAGCATGGGACAAACATAGTAAAAAGGTGTTGACCTACAGCAGTTAAACAGCAACAAGGGCCGCAGCGGACAAGAACTCACACGTTCATTCCTTGAACATCGCTTTGGAAGTTGAGAGAAGGCGTCCCGCGGTAAAACGTCTTATGGCTGCTTACAGCCGTAGATTTTGTGCATAAAACATGAAACCATGTGTATATTAGATGGGTAGGTTGTCCATGATGAGGTGGGGGATAGTAATCATACAGGCTTGGGGTGCGTAGGATTCAGATGTAGAGAAGAGATAGGGATAAAAGATCAGGAACTGTGGGCAAGCGGCCCAGGATGAGTGATAGTCGTGTGCATATTTCCCTGTTCAAGGCCGATAAATATTTGCCGAAGTTGAACGCCGGGGATCCCAGCCTGGGAGAACAATCGTTGAGTGAAAGCTGAGAATCGGAGAAGACGGTACATACTTCTGCATCACTCGCGCGACGATCTTGCGCAATTTGATGGAAGACGGTGGGAGGAGCCTGAATGAGCAGGGAGGCATAGAATTCGTAAGGGGCTGCATTCATGGGGTTGAGAGGCCATGTTCCTCGCCCCCCACTGGCTCTGTATTCAACACGTCTGGGGGGCGCCCGGGGGTACTCTCCATACGGGCTGCGCTGGGAATAGCTCTTCGGCGGCAACGCGGGGAGCCGGACGAAAACGAGGTAAATGGTGGCTGGCGCAGACGTGAGGTGGGACATGTGATGATTGATATGTAGTCACGAACCTGGTATTGCCGCGCAAACCACAACAGCAAGGATGCAAAGGAGGATGGGATTCATGGAGGATAGTGGTCGTGAAAACGGTCGTAAAATGGGGCGTAACTGGGGTGAAGTGAGGGAAATCCTGACGGAGGGGATTGTCTCGAGTGCTATTTTAAGAGCGCTGCAAGACACAGACTCTGATCTTCCAAGAAAGAAACATTGTCCACCCGAAACCCATCAGGGGATGGAGTGGTTCTTCTTCGAAGTTGTGGCGGCGACAGCTTTGAGAGGAATGCGCAGCTAGATAGAGGTCTACAGCTTTGACACGATAAGCAAATTAAAGCTGCTGTACTCACAGCTTGCTGCTTTGCTGTCGACACTTGAAACCTGGAATCCGCCGCGTAGATCGGGTGTGTGGCGTCTTCTTGGACCCACGATGCCGGCAGACACTGCCGAGCATCTCTGTAAGTACGTCGATGCTTCGTAAAGCTCCAATATATCGTCTTCCTGCTTTCCCTCTTGCTGGGACGCGACGTTGAACACAGACAAGTATTGCAAAATATTGTTTATCGAAAATAATGGGACGGACTCCGCGGAGCGTCCAGCAGGGATCGGCAGTCCTCCTAAAAATTCAAACGGACTAGTGAATGCGCTTTCTTCGTTGGTGAATGACCAGCAATGAGAGTCAGACGAGTAAAAGGATGGTGGAACGGAAGCAAAACTGGGCAGTTTCCTTATTTGGGCCTGGGTGTACGCGTCACCTGTTGACGAATTGATCGCATCACTCCTTGCTCATAGTAGCCTCTCATCTCCGGGTGAGCTGACGGTCTTCACCGGTAGCTCTTAGACTTTTCTCACCTCACTCCATCCCGAACCTTGCGCTGGCGATCCTCCGCCCTCGGATGAATCCAATTTCGCCATCTTTCGTGGTTCCGTTAACTTTCGCCGGCTCGGAACCCAGAGATGGCTTGGAATCCCCCAAACTACTCGACGACAGTTGCTCAGGATCGCGGGCATCCGTGCTAGGATTCTGGAGCACCTTGACGAGCAGCTCAAACCGCCCCAAGTTCGCGCTGTGCTTGGATGCCAAGACGGTACCATATATGCCTTCCGCACAACTCCTCCGCAGGTGAAATCTCCACCGCCACGTCCAGAACCTCCGACGCTTTCTCCCTCGATATCCTCCCACCCGCCATCCTTTAGTTCTCGATCCACATCCCCCACGACAACTCCCAAGGCTCCATTCAATGTGACGTCGCGCTCCAGAATAGTTTCAGGTATCACGGCCGCGCAGGTCGAAGCTCCCAAAAACTATGTGGACTTCGACGACGAGCCTGACAAGCTTAAGGATATGCTCAAGGGCCGAAATCACAAGGAACGGTCCGCCCCCGCCTCCAGTGACAACTCTCCGGCGCCTTCCATCTATAATATGAAGCGGGGAGACGGGCCTAAATCTCTTCTCTCAGCAACGAATTCTCCGGCTCAAACACCCAAAACAATTTCAGCTCCGCCTTCGCCTGCGACACAGTCCTCTTTTCCGGATGACGCTCATGATCTAACTTTACTGTGCCACATTATTCCGGCCCGATCGGGGTCTGTTTCTGCGATGCTCTTGCTGGAAAAGGATCCCCTTCTTTTGGTATTGCAACAGTCTGGGTGAGGACCGTCGGTACCTCTTACCATCATATCTGAGATTCCTTTACGTAGAAATCTTTCCGTGTTTTCTGCAGAGGACGGCTCATGTATGGCGTCGATCCTGGTAGAGCAGACAGAAATACAGCCGCCACAGGGCATCTCGGATCAGGACGCGACTCATGACGTATGGGTCTGGACGCATCTACAGCTATTCCACATTGGAGAGGCATGTTATTTGAGGCCCCTCTTTTTACTTAAACTTCTGACGAGTTTCCTCAGACGCAAGTCCTGCTGGTATCTGCCTCAATTGATGTGAATTCGGCCTCGCACGGCGCCCTCGAATCACCCGACAACGGCATTCTTGAAAAATCGCGTCTCGTACTTTTTTATCTCCGTGCCAGCGATGAGCATGGGCCATACGAAGTCGATCTCGAGAAAATCGGCCAGTGGCACTTCGACGGGCCCGCATCGGGAGTCGGCATCCACCAGGAATCTGAGAGTAGGGTTCCCTGGCTCCGCGTACAGTTTGTATCAAACTTACACCGCTCCAGAAAGCTCTATTTTCTACTCGGTCACCGCTGACGGTAGCTTCTCCGTTCGCCTGCTGCAATTCCTTCCCAGGATTTCCGTCCTGCAATCGGAGGTTCCACCGGAAGAACCGCATTTGAATAATCTGACGTCTCTCCCATTGTTCAAAGCCATGAAGTCTCGGTCGACAGAGAACCTGCCAACCGAGAATAAAAAAGAACCCGGGCGAATTGTTCTCGAAGAGGAACGCATAGTGGGACAATTGGTTGCTGATGGGTTGCTTGGGTCTCCGACCGCGGGCCACAAGTAGCCGATTACTTGGCATCTGTTGGACCGAGCATGTCTTGACGGTGTGTCCAACCTCGGATTGACCTCATTTATTTCCTGACCCGTCTACAGATTTTCGAGTATACTGAGCAGTCTTTCTCGATCTTGTTCTCGTGTCCTTGTCCTTTCATTGATAAGGTCGACTGGATCGACGACAATTCCTATGCTGTCGTTTTCAAGGTATACATTTTCCCCCATGAATCCCACAGGTCGCTCAACATCATGGTAGGAGCGAACAGAATTCTATATCCTGAAATCCGTGGACGCGAATAACGACGAAGTTCATGAGGGTTCCGCCGTTCACGGGAAATTGCACGTTCAGTATGTTGTTGAATTCGGACAGATTATTTTCGATCCCTGATGCTGGATAGCCCATCCCTCGCCCGTACAATAATGACCGGAACGCATGAAGCAGTGCATATAGCATCTGCGGAGGAAATTCTAGTCACCAAAGTATCGGACGGTCGACGATCCATCGAGTCCTATACCTTCCGGCTCGCCGCAGAGGCGAAGCCGAATTCCCATGACGTCTGGTGGGCGTCTGGGGGAAAACCTGGCCGTAGTTCTAGCATACCTCTGGTGCAGCAAACTTGTGTCTTACCTCTTGACTTTGATACTGTACTTCTGGGATATGGTACGCATCACTTCAACCCTCATCTGCCAGGTTTTGACCCTCGTTAGCGGATGGTCATCTGCGTCAAACATCGCTCGCTGAACTGTGCGCTGCTGCATCATCAACTCTGCACAAGTCCTCGGTCGCTGCGATCGCTGGTGAGGTCACCGGACTACACGCCGTGCAAAACAATAGGACGCGCGAACGGTTCATTATTGGCGGCGGCGATGACGGCTCGATCGCATTTTGGGCGGCGGAGTACGTTTAATTATGTACTTGCTGATGTACCCTCATTTGGTTTCCAGCACGCTAACCCTGTGTGCGCGGTGGACGATCTTCACCACCCCTTTGGCCCATGTCATCCGATTCCGCGACGAGAAGCAGGGTCCATTGCGCGGATGCGTTTTGTGCGTCTCGCGTGATGGGACTATCGCGGTGATTGTGGTTGATGGCTTTCAATTGTGTGTATCCCGTTGATTGCTTTCCCGTGTGTTTCAACTGATGTCGAAATAGTCTATATCTGATTCCGGGGTCGGCGTTTCCTCTTGAGCGGATTTGTTTGGGAGAGGATAACATCCTGTTGGTGTACGCTGACCGTCGTGCACGCCTCTGGGACGTGAAAACGAAGGAGTTTTGGCGGTCAATGGGCATTGACAAAGCCGAAGAGCTAATCGCTCAAGGCGGCTGGACAGACGTGTAAGCTTGCTTGCTTCGTCTTCGTTCGCGTTGTAATTGGCAACAGATTGGTCAACGATGGTGGATGTTTGCCAGACGCAGTTGTCCGGCCCTTCCCCGGCACGACTGTTGACTGTGGTTCGTTGTAATCTCATTCCGTTCCGTACAGTTCACTGATCTGATCTTAGTTTCCACCCTCTGCCTTGATCTAGAGCGGTTTATCACAGACTCCACAACCACCGCGCGACTGATCAGTACCGGACGGGACCAGACTCGAGCCATTTACTCCGCGCTGGACAATTTGCGCCTGATACTTTCCACCTTCCTTACACCGGGTCTGAATCCGGACATGGACGCGCTTTGTCAAGAAAAGCTCGGCCTTCCGCTATCTACCGTTCATGTCGGATTTTCTAGGTCTGGTTTTATTCCAAATCTCACAGCGAAGCACAGCCTAATTTTAATCCGTAGCCCCCGTTCAAGTTGCTTGTACAATGTCAATCGTTCACGAGATCCTTGGACGATTTCGGGAGATATTTCTGCTGCCCGTGCTCTATCCATCACTGTGATACTCCGGGCCTTGAGCCTGTTCGATGGTCACAATCTTACTTCAATTCTGACCCGTTTCACAAAGCTAACGTGTCTGATAGAACTTGCGGAGTCTGCGTCCGCGGTCGTTGCCTTTTATGCGACTTCACTAGCTCCTGTCGTTGGGCCACTTTACAAGCCTCCGAGCCTCACATATCTCGCTCGCCGCTGGTTCGATTCTTCGAGTGAGTGGACTGCCATTTTCAAGTGATTGTCATTCTTACGGGAATAGACGAACTACGACAAGCTGCTCGTATTCTCTTCGACGCATCGGTCGCACGTTTGCCAGACGAGGAGACGAACTTGATTGCCGAACATTGGCAGCATCACCGTCAGTTCAAAATATCTTCGCCCTTGTTTATTGCTCACACGTCAAGTCAGTACCCTGCCTGCAATCTACAGCCGATCGTGAATCATTACCTGCGGCTCTCGCATTATTCTTGTGCGGCCACATAGCCGCAGAAAAGTACAGTTTGATTTCGAGCAAGTACGTACTTTCTGTTTCTTACCCTAATTTCCTCTTAACCTCGGACAGTGCCTTGACTGACATATCCAAATCGATCGCGCTCTACCTGCATGACGAGCAGTCCCTGTATCGGGTTCTGGCCATTGACCTATGCTCTCGTGGTTTCCACATCTGGCAGCACTATATCGACGCGATGGAGATATTGCGCGCGCTATTCACACTGGCCACGAGCTCTCGCAAAGAACAATCAGCGCACAGAATGCAGGGCCTCAAGCCCGGCTGGCCGTCCTGCAGATTGCATCCAACAACACTGCGCTATTCATGACAACCTTAGCGCTCGATATCCTCAATCCCCTTGGTGTGGATCACCGGAAATCGGTGATGCAAATCGTGGCCTTCCTCATCCGCAAAGTGTGTACCACGGGTTCGTTTTTGCATCTGCCGTTGACAAGATATTCCACAGCGGCCTTTGGTGCTTTATCCGAATCTGCCGCGGCTCATGGAGGCTGTAGTCAAGTCCTTGGATCCCAATTCCACTTCGCACAGGGAGGCTGTCTTGGACACGGCCACAGAAATTCTCGGCCATGTCGTGAAAACGTAAACTTTCGCGACATTAACGCCGGACTCCGTGTATTCTGACACCGCCCCCAGATTTCCAACGGTCGACTTCCACATGGCGAGCCAGCGGTTGCAGTGGGGACAAGCGAAGGTGCGATTGTGATGTACGACCTCAAGACGGCCATCCGCTTGTACGTCCTCGAGGGCACAAGAAACGAATCACGGCCTGCACCTTTTCGCCGACGGCAGGCGTTTGGTGACACTGTCGCTCGAGGAGAGCGTGGTCCTCGTGTGGAAGGTCGGCTCGAGCTTCTCGAGCTTTTTCAACCCCGGCGCGCCGCCTCGGCAAGGCCACGGTGGGTCCGAACCATTCAAGACGCTCTCGTTCAACGTCGGCGATGAAGGTGCGTCCTCGCACCTTGCTTTATCGTCCGTGTTTAATCATCTTGCAGCGAACATGACGATCGCGGAGAGCTTGGACCTGGTGCGCTTCGAATGGACGGCCGACCGCAGTGTGCGGCTAAGAATCCGCGAAAGCACGCTCACTTTCAGTACATAGTTCACGCAATCGGCTAGGTACACACATACACTACGGCTTGAAATACTACTACTACGGAGCAGGACGCCTAGGAATCGAGGTTGCACAGCTGGGGGCGCAGGGCGCACCACTGCGGCTGGAGGGCGATCGCGCCCACGCCGCGCTGAACCATACGGTAGCGCAAGTCGTGCAGCCGCGGCAGCGCCTCCGTACCGTCGAGCGCAGACCCGTCGGGGCCCTTCGCGCCAGTCCAGAAGATCTCCGCCGAGGTGCGGCGCGCGGCCACGCGATCGAGTCGAGGTTCTGCGCGTCGGACTGCTCGGTCCACAAGAGTTGTTGCCCTGCAGTATGCAGTACAGATGTAAGCTAGTCCAGCGAGAGGCATTCGGGGACGGCGTACCGCCGAGAACTAGGTGCGCTTGGGCGGCAGTTATATTGGCGAGGGGGTCGAAGGTGTACGACTGGAAATTATGAGTTTAATTTCTGCATTTTACAACGGGTGGGCTCACCTTCTGCCACGTTTGAAGGGGTCACACCAGCTATTTCTGGTGGCGTACTACGTTAAACTAAGGAAAAAAAGGATAAATGAACGAACCCGGTGGGGTCTTTCCCGATCCATTCGCCCGCACCGCAGTCCTATGGAGAGAATGAAACCACATTATATTGGCTGTGTTTTGCACGTACGAGGTAAAAGTAGTCCGACGGCGAGTGTACAATTTGGAAATTCTTTGCAGCGACGAGGGCAGCGTTCTGGGACGAGATCCATACCCTAGTTGAATGACGTCAGTTCTGAAGTAATGGCTTAACCAGGTGACCGACATGACGACCGTGTCCTTTGACAGAGTAAGGTTGTGTTCGAGCACCATTTCTGGATTCCAAATCGGCCTGAGTGATGTTCGGTTGCCGGAGTTGGACAGACGTACCTTCCCACACGACAGGCGTCTTCCCGAGCTTGGCCAGTGCGCCGTGCGTCGCCTCCGTGAAGACGTTCAGTGCCTGCTCCAGCGTGTGCCCGCTCGCTTTCAGGTCCGCCTGCGTCTGGGCGTCCTGCACGTAGCATCTACGCGCCGTCAAATTCAACATCTCGCCCAGCAAGGGCCAAGACGCACGCGGTGTTCAGCTCGTCGCCGCCGGTGCTGAAGTGCTTTGACGGGAGGACCTGTGCCGCCGCGGTGAACAGGCTCGCTGTGAAGTTGACGGTGGCGGGCGAGGCGAGGCGGAGCTGGCCTGCGGGCGGCTCGTTCGCGAACGTCGACCACGGGCTCGCCTGGCTGCACGCGATGTGCTCCGGGTGCGAGGTGGCGATGACCGCGGTGTGCCCCGGGCTGTCGATCTCCTGCAACAATAATTAGCTGCGGGGATGATACAGGATTATCGAGCGAGGCGCACCATTAACACGTCGATTCCCGCTAATAAATGGCTAGGTTAAGAGAATTCGTGCGGAGGAGGGATCAGACACACGGCGGCTGCATAGGACACGATGTCCTGCACGTCGGCAGGGGTGTACACCTCGCTCGCCGAATACGCGCCTTTCTGCGCGAGCTCGGGGAAGTCGGGAAGGACCAGGGGAAAGCTCTGCGAGTCGACAATGTGCCAGTGGAATGTGTTGATCTGGAGGTTAATTCTTGTTATTAAATCGAGTTGTTGTTTTGGATTAGGATTGGGCAGCGCACTTTGACCCAGCTCATGGCGTCCAGCGTGCGCTTGATGTCGGAGACAGGGAAACTGCGTGATTGGTTAATTCTGAATTTATTATCTGGGAAGTCTTACAAGTTGCGCGCGGTATCAAGCATAAATCCACGGTAAGGCTTCGACGGGCAGATGAAACAGGGTTGAATTGACTTGGGGCAGGACGCAACGTACGTAGGCTGGGACGTCCTTGACTATGCTCACTGGGCCCACATTGGTGTAGGTCACCCCGTTGAGATCGTACCAGAACTGCGAGAAGGTGGTAAGACCGCGGAACAGCCCCAGCGTCGAGTTTGCGGATAACACGGCGGGCTTGCCGTCGCTCGGGATGGAGAGCGTGTACCCTTCGGAGCGGTTGAGCACGTCTTTGACGGACTCGGCGGAGATGGAGAGGACTGGGAGGGTGTTTTGGAGTGTAAGCGTCAAGCTGGGCAGTACAGGGGCGGTTTTGAGAGCGCCGGCATCGGAGAACCACGCCCAACTACGAGGCGCTGGAACAAGTCAGCATGTGCTGCGAACCGTGTTCGTGAGGACGGTGGATACCTGGAGCTTATCGGTCGCTAGATACGTCTTTGTCTGCGACACGGCTGATAAGAGGTCCTGTGGCGGGTCGTGCACGTTGACGGTGATTGTGAACGTTGGCGAGAGCCGCAGGAAGTCAGTCCCGGTCGTCAACGTTCGGGGAATTGGCCACAGAGCGAGGACGCGGGGAATCGCGGCAAGGAAAACGGCGTACTTGGTGTAGAGCATGGTAGTTGTCCGCAAGACGGTTCTGCGTCATGCTTGTGCTTCGAAAAACCAACCATGTGATTGATCGAGTGAAATCCGCTTTTGCTAATAATCAGAAAGGATCACAGCAGGTTCTTTGGCGTTCCTCGCTGGATGCCAGCGGACACGCGTCTGACTTCCTACAGCTCACAGGGCGCAACTTATTTGTTGACAATTCATTATGGCACGTGAGCGTGTTTGTTTCTGATGTGATGATCGGAGATAACATCAAGTTGCGGGTATTCGGGCCGAAGGCGACCATCCACTTCAAACGTTCCCCTTCTCTGCAACCACCATTGACTGGGACAACCGAGCCGTTAACCTGCGCGATGGATGCGATTTCATCTGCTCTTCTCCTCAAGTCAAGCGCGACTGGCTTCGAACAACACGTCAAAAGCCTCCGAGGCATCGCAGTACTATCAGACACGAGTCTTGGCTGATCAGGGACCTCGAGCGACTGCGCGATCGGGCGGTATCGTTGCGCGGCTCCGGCAGGCGATTGCCCCCGTCCACAAGCTCCCCGCCGAACTCCTGGTGGAGATCTTCCGTCTCCGACGCAGCCACCAGAGGGAAGAAATCCAAAACATACATGCGTTGTCCCAGGTGTCGCGTACTGGATGTGGTTGGCGCACACGACTCCACAGCCTTGGATCGTACCTGCTCACATCTGCTTTAAACTCCGACGGACAAAACTATAGACGGCATGAAGATTTGGCTCGAAAGATCGGCCCCTTTGCCTGTTCTTGTTTCCCTTCACACTTCTGGGAAAGGGACGCAGTCTGGGGCTTTTACGGATGTGTTCGTCGCCGCAGCTCATTGCTGGAGGGCGCGAAATTCACTCTCGGCTCACTATCTTTGCTGTTTCGCAATTCTTCAACTACCAGGCTCGAAGCCCTTGAATGTTTGACGTTGCAATTCAAGGACCATGAAAAGTCTAGAAAGGAGAGCTCTGCGATGGTAGTGACCTTCTTAAACGCCCTGACCTCGATCTTACGACTGCACAAATCACCCTACCACTTATGCCCTGATCCCAGCTCAAGTCAGTGTACACAATCCATCGCCCCAGGCATCCAAATTCGAAATGGATCCATGGCCCGCATTCCCGCACCTTTCCGGGAAAGAGATCATTCCCCTGGAAAACCTCCCGCGTCGAAAACCCTCGATCTCGATCTCGATCTCGATCTCAATCCCGACCTCATTTGGACCAGCCAATTCCAGATAAGATCTCCCAATATCGAGATTCTGTCAATTAACAGTTCGGATATCGAATCCGGCGATCTTTTGACGCGCTCCGTCTCTCACGAAACTACAGGTAGGTGGCTGCATGGAATGCATTGACTATCCTTCGTGCGGCTTTGTTCTGAGGCAAGCACTGTGCATTGGCTCTGGACTTGAAGTCCTCGTACTGGCGTTTATCGGGACCATTCCGCGGAAGATGGGTTGGATGCCATGATACGGTCTCGATGGTGGACGGATCAGCAGCAGCTCCTTGTTCTCCCGGCCCCGCCCACAGTTGCTGGCTGGTCGAAAATTGACATCATTTGCAACAACTTGCAAAAAAGTACGAGTTGGGCAAGGTCTTAGCATATGAGTGTGCTATATCATTCAGAGGTATTTCAACTCTTTTGCGCGTCCCGAGTCATCGCTAACTCGCGACGGTGCATATGTAGGTGTAAATGCCCCCATACCTCGAACACTGTTATGGAGTTTATCAGCCGATTATGGGCGATACGGTGAAACTTGGTTCAGTTGAAGGCTTTCGTTTGTTTTTGTTTCTTTGGAATGGCGTCGGAGTCCGCTCACATGGCAATGATGACATATGTAATCGCCTCCCTTCCTCCGTCTTGTGAGCGGCTTCGATTCGTTGGTTCCTTTCGCACACTCCGCTCTTATCCTCCACCCATACCCCAACTGCCTTACAGAATCATGTCTGAATCCCCCTTCAAAATCTCGGTTCCAGACGCCAACCTCGATCGACTGCAGCAGAAGCTTAAGCTCACAACTCTTCCAGACGAGCTCGAAGGCGCGGGATGGGACTACGGCGTCCCATTGGCGGACGTTAAGCGGCTCGTTGCGCGATGGAGCGATGGATACGATTGGCGGCACCACGAGGCGCTGCTGAACGCTGAGCTGCCGCAATTCACCCGCGCGATTTCTGTCGAGGGGCACGGGACGCTCGCAATCCACTATGTACACCAGCGAAGCGAAGCTGCCGGCGCCATCCCTCTGCTTTTTGTCCATGGATGTGCGTATGTCTTCATTTACCGGTACTGCGATAATAACGCCGCATTCTAGGGCCGGGAAGCTTTCTCGAGGCGCGAAAGATCGTCCCTTTGCTGTCGGAGAAATCGGCGGATCATCCGAGCTTCCATGTCGTGGTGCTTGGTCTCCCTGGGTACGGCTTCTCCGAGGGTCCATCTACAAAGGGATTTGATATGGCTCAGTATGCGGAGGCACGCAGCTCTGACTTCATATTCAACGACACTATAATTAATGACGGATTGGCAGGTTGGAAACAAGCTGATGCTGGCGCTTGGATATAACGAATACGGTTCGTCGAATTATACTTGTACTTGACGTGCAGGGCTTATACGGGCTTCGATTTCAGTAACTCAGGGCGGGGACTGGGGATTCCCGGTATGATTGGTTCTTCTGTGAAGGAGCCTTCAACTATTTAACTTATATTTAGATCACCCGGACAATTGCGCTCATCTACGGCGAGAAGCACAGCAAAGCGTGGCACACGAATTTGGTTCTGTATGTCTCTGGCGCTCTTTGATAAATGTTGAATTCATATCCTTAAACGATCAGAGGAGCACCTCCCGCCGACCAGCCGAACGCAGAAATCACACCTAAAGAACAAGCCGCCCTTGCCCGAACTGAATGGTTCCGTAGCAGGGGTAGCGGGTACCTTAGCGAACAATCGACTCAGCCCCAAACACTGGGATATTCCCTTGCCGACTCGCCTGTTGGCCTCCTCGCGTGGATCTACGAGAAGCTGGTGCTCTGGACAGACAAATATTCATGGGATGACGACGAAGGTATTCTGAAGCTGGATCGTTCTACATTTTCTTATTACCGTCTGCTCGCAGTTCTGACCTGGGTATCCATCTTTTGGTTTTCGCGCGCGGGACCGGCTGCGTCGGTTCGTATTTACTTTGAGGCTGGCAACCGCGATATTTGGAAGGCTATGGCTGTCGGTCCCGAAGTGAAGCCGACGATCCCTCTTGGGCTATCCCATTTCCCCAACGACGTGATGGTGTTCCCCAAAAGGTGTGCTTGGTGTTCCTATGCAATTCCGTTGCATTCATACCATGCCTTGTAGTTGGACACGGGGATTGGGCAATATTGTGTTCGAAGGAGAACACGAGAGCGGGGGGCATTTGCTGCCTACGAAAAGCCAAATGAGCTCGTGGGTGATTTGCGGAAGATGTTCGGAAAGGACGGCCCTGCATTTGGAGCTGTACCCGGACAGCTCGGATATTCGTGAACGTATAACAACGCTTGAACATTCGAACGCTCCACTTTTTGCCTCCGGTTTTGATAAAACCAATGTAACATGTAGCTTCTAATTTCAGTGTTTAATCCCCTCCGTTCCTCGACTCCCGGGAATTTCCCCGTCGACGTGGGTGATAAATTAAAAATGTCGAATTACATAGACACGAACATCAAGCGTGACGTGTGACACCCTTTTCATCCCAAACGCCATCGGTCCGTCCATCCATCGCGAAGCGCGTCATTTTTGACCTTGAGGATTTGCTCACAGACACGCAAGACGATTTCATCCGACGGCACGGCCCCAAGGGAATCGTTGATCTCTCGCGATTGAATGCTGTCGATTTTTCCTCGGCTTAATTGATGGACTGGGCACATCGCGCAATTCTCCAAGCCTCCTCTGGAAGCGTTCTTCAAGCCTGCCCTTGGCAAAATTACGACTGGTCTGCAGGCACTGCATCACGATTTTATTACGCACTGGATAGGCATATTTATGTCAGAGGCTGCAGACATTGATTCTGGAAGATCTAGATGATTCCTTCACACCATCTCAAAGATATGATTGAATCGAGATGGTTGTCAGACGCGGACTTTCAAGCCCTGGCTTCTCCACGGGGACGCTGGACTGCATGCACCTCTGACAGCTGGATGTGACGAACTCAGTTCCGCATTCCAGCCAGCCACGATGGGCCAGTAAAATTAGAGGGACTCTATCTCGGGCTTGGACTTCACGGTAGCATGGTCTCCTACGACAGGGACTATTACTGATGCTCAGTCACTTTTTTGAGGCAATGCCCTTGGATTTCGTTGCATCCGTTACATCTTTGAACAACTGGATTTGGTTCGTAGATCTTGAGCTCCTTGTGACCGTGCTTTCCATTTCGTTGCGGCCTTTGCCGTTTATGAATCGTTCGAATCGTCGATTGGTTTGGCCACGTGGGGACTTACCGCAGATGGCCGAACATTTCGGTGAGCTCCATCTTGACGGAGTCCCACTTCTAAGCACAAAAGGAAATTCCGCATTTTGGCGCCGAAAATCCTCGTGCTGCGGATCACAAGACCGAGTCGAACTGTCCAAACCACCTGGGGACCGTGGATGCCGTGCAGCCGGAGGCACCGCACAAATGACCGATGGGTCGTCTGAATTGTAATGCATATGTCTCACCATTGCACGCCGCGTGGTAGTTCCGGATTTGATTCCAATTTTAGTCTGGTTCAGGACCCAACTGTGTTACACCTACAGAGCTTAGCTGCTTGACCTACGGCGGAACATCACGTGAAACCTTCTATTCCCGTCTCTCCCCCCTTCGCTGTCCTATCTACGAGAGTGAATCGCCTCGATGGAGGATCATGACGTGACGAGCTTGCCGAGCTACGGCGGCGCACATTGCCGGTGCTTCTTGACTGCGCCACCGGCATTACCCACCTCTGCGGCGATCTGAATAGAACACGGGCGCAATGCAGGGTCCCCCGAATTGAGGTAAAATATCTGGTGGCATCAAGTGCCACTCTCTTTCTGCCCCCAAGTCGTCCCGCGCCATGTCGGCGGACCCCTGGAAGTTCCCTCGTCTGGTTCATATTCCTTCAAAGGAGGGAAGAAAGCCAGTCTCGATCCCGGACATCACCCAATTCTCGGTCATCACACGCATTCTATTTGGTGTGGGGTGCAAAGCGCCTACAGAGGTCTATCGGTGTAGCATGTACAACGAGGTTCGTTTCGTTTCATCCACATCGTCTGAGTTTGACTCGGTTTTCATTTCAGCTGTTTCTTCTCAAACTTGAGCTGCCTGAACAGTCCCCGCTGCCCAAAAAAGTCCTTGCTCGGGTGGCTCGAGATCTGAAAACGCGATCAGACATCAGCTTGGAATCCGAAGTTGGTGGGTTTCTGGCTGATCGTGTACATTGTTCATTCCTGCGCTCTAGGTTGCAACGATGGTTTATGTCCGACAGCACACGACCATCCCTGTTCCAACGGTATACGGTTGGTGCCCCACGCGAGATAATGTCATTGGTCAGCCTTTCTCTATCGTATCCTTTGTGCGTCGGAACTCGCCTATTCTTTGTTTTTATGCTACTGATCTCCGTTCGGAAAGGCCGAGGGCTTAGACATGAACGGGCTACCCTGGGAGGACCTCCCTCTAGAGGCTAAACTCATCGGTGTTCGCGACTTCGCGAGCATCGTCAGCCAGTTGTCGCAACTCCATTTCAGAGCGATCGGATCCATATACTTCAAGTTTGGCGATCAATTCAAGCAGAATCCCGTCGGCTTCGTACTCGGTCCGGTGAGTTGGTGCAAACCGGAATCCGCTGCGCGCGCGGCTGCTTTCCACCACGATCGTGGGCCCTGGAAGGCAGTGGCGCAATGGCTCTCTGCATCTGTGGAAGACGAGATTCAGTTCGTGGAGAAGCTACCTACGTTGGCCTTAGAGACTTCCACGCGGAAGAATGGCTTGGAAAGACGATGCCGGTTGGCGCAGAAGATACTCCCTAAATTCCGAGATCGTATTCCCGACTTAAGAGAAGATCCTTTCGACCAATGTGCTACCGGTCCGTTCGTTCTCGGCCACATGGATCTGAATCCCTGGTACCATCCTTACTTATCCATTGACATCGCCAATCTGACTGTCTCGGCCTCAGGAATATGATATTTTGCCCCAAAGGTCCGAACGCAGGGAGGATCGTGTCGATAATCGACTGGGAAATGTCGCTAACCGTTCCCTTATGGTCGCTGGTATGCTATCCGCTGTGGTTTGACCGCATAAGTTCTTCCGAAGCTCGCAAGCCCGCGGAAGGGCAGTATTTCAAGGATGCTTACATCAGGCAACTGTTGTTCGTTAGCGGGACTGTTCCAGCACTCATTGGAACTTTTAGGCAGGTACAGCAGCACGCGAAAGAAGCGATCGTTTTGCGTGTCGTCCAGAACGCCCAGTACGAAGCGCGGCGGCGTTTTTTGGAGATTGCAATTTTGCCGTGGGACGCGGCCGAGGTTATGGAACGATGGATGGAGCAGAACCCTCGACGCAGATAGAACTTTTTCAAGCACGTTTCATCCATTTGGGATTCATGCTTTGATCCTCAATGTCGAATCCCATTCCTCATTATTGGTCGCTTATTGTTGGACGACTACTACCCGGGTGAGGTTTTCGATTCCTTTTCATCCACCGCGGGATATTACGTCGTGCCTTCAGCCACCTGAATGTTCGATTGGCGCCTCCTGTGCGCACCATCCTTCAAACTTTAAGCCGCAGGCGATTTGATCCTTTCAAGTGCCTGACAAACTTTCGATTCGCAACTGTTTGTGAATCTCTTATCAGACCACTTGCCTTGAAAATCGCACCCCGAGATCTTCTTTTGGTGAGGAAGTCGACCTTTGTATGACGCGCAGTGGGAAGCACTTAATATCGATTCTGATCACCCCGCACTTTCCCCAGCCTTTCTCCATTACTTCGGAATTGCCCACGACATTTTTGACACACCCATGGCGTCGGTGATAGCGGCTGAGGTGCAAATTTTAAATGATGCGGTTGTGGACCCCCCTACCCTAAATTCCCAGTGGGCCGAGAAAGTGGCGGGGACCTCAAAACTTTTCGCCTTCTTAAATATGAATACACAAGGAGTTATCTTTGCCAGAACTCTGCGATTCAAACACGACGAGGCTCCGATCGTGTGTTCCCGATTTCTACATCTGGTTCGTCGGTATAGATATCCCTTCGTCCAGCCGTCATAGCACCGCCAGCTATCCGGGGCTCGGGTAAGGTTCGGGTATACAGCGTCAATTTCCGAGGCGGGATGTTCCGGACGAAGGATATTCATACAGGCCTATCTGTCCCCTCAGATTTGTCGCGCATTCCCTAGTACCTACGTCGATTGAATGTAGTTTGAACTCACGGCGGTGATCAAAATATTTTACCGTGGGAAACTGTTAGCGCGAGAAAAAGTACAGTAAAATAAATTCCCGCCTTCCCTTTAAAATAGGCAGAATTTTACTGCGACCAAGTTCTTAGGATTTTTCTGTGAGTTGTTGCGGCAGAAAGGCCCGCAAAATTCCGGCACCGGTACAAGTCAGACTTTTATTCCTCACCGTCACCGTGGCAGCCAAAGACACGAAAAGGGGTTGTTGCACGGCAGGATTGGTCCACTTTTTTAGTAAAGTCTTCGCTCAAAAGCTCATATAAAATAGTCCTGTCGCCAATTTGGGCGCTTGTCACGACTGGTACGCACGTGATCGCGAAGATGATTTGATCAATGAAGTTACGTTATTGCTGCTCAGGGTGCTCCTGCTCTTGACTCTCAACCACCATGTCGACAGAATCCATCTTCAAAATCGCTATTTCAGACGAGCAGCTCGACGACCTTCGCCAAAAGTTGAAGTTAACCAGACTTCCAGACGAGCTTGAGGATGCCGGGTGGCAATACGGCGCTCCCTTGGCGGACATTCGGCGACTTGTCGAAAGATGGCAGAATGGCTACGATTGGAGGGTTCACGAAGCCCAGATTAATGCTGAATTGCCCCAATTCACCCGGGACATCGATGTCGTGGGACATGGCACACTGAATATCCACTACGTCCACCAAAAGAGCCAAGTTCCTGACGCAATCCCCCTGCTCTTCGTACATGGATGTACGTTCCGTCGTCTCTCCGTTTTTATTCGATTCAATTACATCTTGCAGGGCCTGGTAATTTCTTGGAAGTTCAGAAAATTTTGCCGCTCTTGGTCGAGTCTTCCCCCGATCACCCTAGTTTCAACGTCGTGGCGGTGGGTTTGCCCGGATATGGCTTTTCTGAGGCCCCGCGGACGAAAGGTTTCAAGTTGGACCAATACGCCGAGGTGTGTCTGGCGACTGTTGTCAATTGCCGCTTCCTTATTTCTCTAGGTGGGACATAAACTCATGGTTGCGCTGGGGTACAGCGAATACGGTAGGCAAGCCTATTCGGAGGTGCACGAGGTTTATTGAACGTCTTTCCAGTGACCCAAGGCTAGTATTATCAACAAACACTTCATCATTGCTCACTCGTACCAGGAGGCGATCTTGGCTTTCAGATAACTCGACGAATTGCGCGCAACTACGGCGGAAAGCACAGCAAGGCTTGGCATACCAACTTTCCGCTGCAAGCAGTCCATTCGTTCAACCACAGTCTCTGTCTAACGGCGCGGCATTACAGAGCCCAACATCCATCTTTATTCTCGAGCCCATTGGCATACCTATCGTGTTTGGTGACGCCTTATACGTCGTACGAGAGGGCCGGGTTGCAGCGTACCCAGTGGTTTGAGACGACAGGAAGGGGTTATTATGCTGAACACGCGACGAAGCCGCAAACCCTTGGATATTCTCTTGCGGACTCCCCGGTCGGTCTCCTTGCCTGGATCTATGAGAAATTGGTCGCGTGGACGGATGCATACCCGTGGGACGACGACGAAGGTGCTTTCCCTCCCACCCCTTTCGTCCTGCAACTCATGGAGCGTCGGCTAGTTCTTACGTGGATCTCGAGCTATTATTTCTCCCGCGCCGGACCTGCGGCATCCCTGCGTATTTACTATGAATTGGCCAACGGAGAGAAACGCTACCCGCCCCCATCCGAAGCACCCACCATTCCGCTCGGCTTCTCCTACTTTCCGAAAGAAGTGATCAATGTTCCCCGCCGGTTGGCGTTTATTTCAACGTTTGATTATGCTATTGACTCTCTCCCTAGGTGGAAGAGACTTTTGGGAAAGGTCATGTTTGAATCCCAGCACGATCGCGGTGGGCACTTTGCGGCGCACGAACAACCCAAACTTCTGGTCGACGATGTGAGGAGGATGTTTGGAAGGAGAGGCCCCGGGTTCGGGATTGTCCCGGGAAAGACTGGGTATGCGTGATGAATGTTTTTGCACTGCTTTTTAATTTCTGAATTGAATGCGTTTTATCTCCTATGCACGTGTAAGCGCAGCGTCCGAGCGCCAATCATGTAATTTGCACCGTCTCTCTTTGCGCCTAACCACACCCTGCTGAAGACTGCTGAATCTACTTCGATGGCATCCGGTCCGGCGAGACTTCAGATACTGATTGTGGGCGGGGGGCTGGCTGGCTTGGCTGCAGCCTCGTTTCTTCGGGAGCAGCACGAGGTCACTGTCAGTGAATCCGGTGGAATACCTTATGAGCTCTCCTAATTGCAGCTTATCCTAGGTCCTCGAGCGCTCTAAACTGGACTTCGCAAGAAACGACTATGCGATGTCTATTGCCCCAAACGTACGTCGATGGACTGTGAGACGTGATTTATCATCTCACCTGCTGCTTCATAGACGCACCGACTACTACTTGAGCAAGGGATCGAGGACTCTCATCTGAAAGCAACCATTCTCAACTATGTATGCTGCTATGATCTCTGTCCAGCGCATTAATCGTTTTCATTTTAGGTTTGGAATTGTGGTCTAGATGGCAAGATCACCCGCGAAATTCTTGCGAACAGCCTCGCGCGCTTGTGTGTCTTATCCCACAGTTTGTTGCAGAGAGCACTGACCCAAACATTAGTGGGACGACTACGATATTTACACGTCGCTCCAGGCTACACGCAGAGTTGCACAGGCTGGCCACCGGAGATGAGCGGCCGGGAAAACCTGCGCGCATCATCGAGGAGGTAAAAATCGCCACGGTTGACGTGGTCCGGGGTGAGATTGCGACTGAAGCCGGGGACACCTACCGCGGTGATTTAATTATCGTAGGTGTCCGCACTACCTCAAAGATGGATTCCTCTAATTCGGTTAGGGCGCGGACGGCATCAACTCCGCTGTACGCGCTGCCGTGCTATCAACGACTTCTGGCTCCGTTAACGTCGCAGGTGGCGCAGCGGCGGTGCCAAGCGGACTTGCGGCTTATCTGTGCACCGTCCCGAACGCTGTGCTGCGGGATGATCCTATACTCGCCTTCCAGACCGAAAAGTCGGGAATGGCCGCATTTCACGGCGGCGACGAAGGCGGCCTCCGGAAGCGGGTGCTCGTCTTCCCTGCTGACCCGGAGAATTTCCAGATCGTGGCGTACCACCCCGAAGACGCATGGGTGGAGCGGTTTACAAACAGCGGGAGCAGCATCATCAAGGACATCCCGGCCACCCGCGCTGTGCAAGATTTTTCGGAATTCCATCCCAGCGTTCAGAAGATGCTCGCCAGTGCGACGAATCCCGACGTATGGCGCATTCGGGATTTAGACCGGCTCCCCGAATGGCATTCGGGCAAGGCCATCTTGATCGGAGACGCCGCGCATGCTGTTACCCCGCGTTCGTACATATATAGTGTCTGTTCTAGTGGCTGGCTGATATGTGTTTTGCAGATTTCGGCCAGGGATGCAATATCGCTATCGAAGATGGGGAAGCTATCGGCTACTTCATCCGTAACCTAGCATCCCCCGCGCAGATACCTATTGCTCTTGAATCTTTCGAGTCGATCCGTGTGCCCCGCGCACATATGGTCCAGTTTTCGAGCCGTCAAGCCGGCGGGCTTCTCAGCCCGGAGGAGCAGAAGAAGGCAGGACAGTAAGTTAGTTCCAGTATTGCCACTGGTGTGTCTAATCTCGCGATAGATTCAATTCCAATGCCTTTATGGCTGAAGTTTACGGATGTAAGTTACCTTCCCTCAGTGATACGACTTGGGCTCAAGTTCATTTATAATAGACACCTCCGCCAAAGATGCATGGGAGAAATTTAAAGCTTCTCAAAGCTAGTAGTACTTAGAGTGCTGAGAATGAGCCTTAATGGGATCCAATGGAACATAACACATATTTGGCTGTGTTTGTGTCAGATTTTGAACGCGTTGGAGATCACGTGAAATGATCGGCGCTTGACGAATTTCCGAGCCAAGGGGCAACCTTGACTGGAACTCCCAGAACAAAATCAGTACAGAAGTGGACGGAAGAACTAGGAGCAGAGTTACAATAGTCATTTGACTGGATCGATGGGGTAAATGTGCTCAAGACTCAACTTCCAAGATTCGACCTCCAAGAGTGGTTCTTTCTAGTACTGTCCACATATGATATTAATATGAAATCTTCCATATCATATTATATCGATATCGTATTATGCTCTCAAGGCCTGTATCATATCTGTATGTATTAGCTCCATATCATATTACACCATATTATACTGTATCATGATGTATTAATAATATGGTTTAATATATTTGTGCCATGCTCAATCGGCGAATTTTCCCCCGAAGCTCGAGCTCCCCAGAAATACAGATCTGGTATACACTCAGGAGTGCAGTGATAATGATTAATATCACCGAAGGAAGACCGTGGTGTTTAGTGGTATTCCCGAACATTAATCAGTTCAATGTAGTTGATCCCATCCCCGAGCCCCGACTATAAGAACCCCAAATATACCCGCTTCGCTGTACGCAGCAGACACCACCCCGCTCCTGCGCCCCTATACAGCCCTCAAGCTCTAGCTTTCGGCTCTGTGGACGATCGGGACCCTGGTATCCCCTTCCTCGCTTCGGCGATGAAATCCGCTGCCTTTATGGTGGTGAGACCCCCCTCCGCTTTGGCGGTGTCCATCACTTCAGTGGTGAGAACCCCTAGCCCCATCACCCATGATGATGGTGGTCTTTCGTCTGCGCTGCCCGCGCTCACTATGAGCAGCTTGGACGTCGACGTGGCCAGCGAGTTGTCGTTGGTGGGCGAGGACGATAACAGGGGTTGGACCCCTGTTAATCGTAAGACGTCGCGCTCACACCACGAGCGTAGCCTCTCGAATAGGAGCATAGATACCATTAATTCAAATGTTTTTCTTTTGAGCACCTCCGAATTGGGGTACGGGTCAGGGACAGAGTCGACCTTGGCTAAGGCGACCAATGACTTGAGCCATGCAGAGCTCAAGGCCATCATGCGCCGCCATGAGCAGATCATCAGAGATTATTGCTCCCAACTGGCGCGAAAATCAGTGTCTGAAATTGGTTAAGTTAAGAAACTGGTGCTGAACCTTGATGACGCACCTAGCCCCAAGGTCGGCCACCTTGGGAGCAGCGGCCCATCAGTTGGGTCTATGCCTATCCTCCAGCCAACTGCCGCTCCTGCGCCGAAGTCGCTCTGCACGACGGTTGAGGAAGTTGAAGATGAGGGTTACCTCATTAGTTTCAACACGATCACTGAACCCTCGAACTTTAAGGGTAAGGGTCCAGATCTACGTAACTGGGGAGGCATTAGCACCTTCGATGCTTTCTCTGAAGAGGAACTGAACGCTCAGCGTGAGATGCTCGCAAATTACGAGGAAATCAGCCATGTGAAACAGGAGGATAAATCGTTTCCTACTGGCTTCTTGGTCGATCTCGCTCCCGTGGTTGCGTCCACACCAAAGGCTAAGAAGAGCCGAAAGCGCTCTAAGAGCCCCAGGTCAAAGAGGACTGAGGAATTGCGGGTGGGAAAATGCACCGCGCTGGAATTCACTGTACCGACTGGTTCTTCCGGCGCTGCGCCTAAACCCGCTGTCGCAGCTGTTCCACCGGTCCCACCTGTTGCTAAGGTTCAGTTTGCAACACCTGAACTTGACAAGTTCGGTAGCGCACCGGTCGACGTGGGCGACGACGAGTCACCTGCTAAACTCTCTCTGGAAGAGATGTTTAAATTGCTGAATGACCGCATTAGCCAATTAGTTGATGCAAAGCAGCACACTCACCCGAAGAAGGTCAAGGACCACTGGGCGCTGATGAGCCGTTGTTCAGCGCGTCAGGCGCCGTGAAAATGCATGCCACAATGCCTCTCCCGCGAGGTGTTACGCCTGGGAGACTGGCTGCCGAGAACTTCTTCAAGAAGTCCCTGCACTGTGGGGGCACCATAGCCTCTGCCGTTCCGGCCTCGCTGCCATCCAAGCCATCTGACGACTCGAGTTCTGATTTGGGCGACAGCTCCAATCACTCGAGTTCCAGCGAATCTGGATCCAGGCAATCAGGAGCGGCAAGCCCGTGGTTGTCTTCCAAGCGCAGGCATGGCCACGACAGGAAGCAGAAGATGACGTTGAAGCTGATTCCACCAGAAAGATACAATGGCGAATCGAATGCGAACACAATACAGCGTTTCGCGTGTGAATCCCGAGCCTACGTGAGGATGGGGCACGTTGCTGTTGACGAGCAGGTTTTCTTCATGTCCTATTATTTGGACGGTCAGGTGCTGGATTTCTATAACCAGATCGTCGAGCCGGACAATGAGGCTTGGGCCTTGGAGAATTTTTTTGTAGAACTATTCGAGTTCTGCTTCCCTGCGGACTTCCGCATTAAGCAACACAAGCGTCTTGACCGCTGTTATCAGGGTTCAAAGGACGTCGCCGCGCACATTGCTGAATGGTCCGCCATTTACAATACCATCAACCTTGAGGAGACTCAGTTGTAAAGCTGTTTAACAGCTTCACCCAGGCCATTCAAGGCGAAATTTATCGCGATAAAATTGGCGCTGAAGTGGCTACATGGGAACAGATGGTTAAGGCAGCCGAGCAAGCTGAAATCCTGCTTGCCTTAATTACTAAGAAAACGCACAATGGTCCTTCGTGCCCACCGCAAGGCCCGTCAAAGATGGACACGCACCAGCAAGAGGGCTAAGGGAAGTCTTTGACTTCTCATGGAGGATTCCAAGGTCGCAGTCGTGGATGCGGAGGGCGCTTTGGCAGATCTTCACGGCCATGTGAGGAGGTCCTGAGGACTTCGTGTGTTGGAGTGCCACCGGGGAAAGGCGAGCACGTTGAGCTGTCCCTGCAGAAGCGTAAAGAGATGCTCGCCAAAGGCCTGTGCTTCACCTGCAGGGAGCCTGGTCATCTATTGCGCAATTGCGAAAAGAACAACTCGGTAACTTCTAAGAAGAAGGGGAAGCCTCCTGGTTTGAGCACGCACGTGGTGCGTCTGCAGTCAGGATCCGCCTTAGTCGAGAGCACGGCCGTGCTTGAGACCCTGCACATTGGTGTGATGCAATTCGACTTGAGCAGGGTCGAGGAGGGTGGGGAACCCATACAAACTTTGGACTTTTCTGACCCCGAGAGCTTCGAATTAATATCCGAATTACAGTCAGTTATTTCCGATGATTCTGAGCCAAAAGAATCACCTCTGAAGAAGAGGAAACCCGGTTGCGCTGACCCTACGTGCTGGTGTATGGAGGGAGGCGACGTAAAGTCCATTGGGAACATTTATGCGTTTAAGGCTGCGCTGATGCTGCAAGCTGTGCAGCCATACCCAGGAGACGCGAGCCCGTGTGAGCCAGACGATGCGTTCGAGGAGGAGAGATTCCTGCTATACTCCGTGTCAGACAACAATTATATTATCATGGACCGTCAACGGGACTCGGAGCTAACCATCAACAAGGAATTCTTGCGTAATTCCGACTTCATGCCTGCACTATGGTACGCACAGGAGATCCTCGAAGGAATGGGTCTTGATTCCCATGATGCTGTAAGCGTAGAGCGATATCTTGAGGAACTGGGTGACATTGAAGTCAGCGTAGTTAAAATAAAGCTGGAACAATACTACATTAAAGGATCCGGAGTGGAGCCTGCCGCCGCCTTGGACGTATTTGAGGTATGGTTGGAGGGTGATGACTTGAGGATTGCCTACAAGCACCAGTCAATGCTTTTTATGCTGCCGAAAGTGTTTGTCCGCGATCCCGAGTTTGACTTGGATTGGTGGTTTGACGATGCTGCCTCCAAATGGAGTGGAGGAGAGGACAAGGAGTCTCTCCTTGAATCGGTATGCAATGGGTTGTGGCGAGACTCGTCAGAGGACGAGGACTCTGTGCCCGACTTGAGGAGTGTCAGCTTATCCTCGGAGAGTGCATCCGAATCAAGCACTCACAACAGCCTTCCCGACTTGAAGAGCATGAGCGCTTCCTCTGACAGTGGCTCAGACGCCAGCTCCGATGCGAGCATGCCAGGGTTGAGGCTCGCGTCTTATGTGTTCTCATCCAGCAGCTTGTTCAGCAGCAGCTTGTCGGGTGATGACTCTGCAGACGTGATCTTCGCGTGTTACAGGGATCCCAACGAGACGCTTGAAGATCGACTTAAGACTTGGGCTCGTGCCTCTGAGGACTGCGAACACCGCAGTCCTGCTGTGCCAAGGGTGCGTCAGCTCGGTGATGTACTTGGAAATACAGTCACTGCACTTTTGGACTTCCTCCAGCCGTAACCCGGGGACAAGCAAGTCCCATGGTCGGATGTGCGACACAACGCGGTGCGATTCCGTGTGCAGAGAGTCGGTCTGGAGGACCTTGTAATCGAGGACACATATTTCGATGAGGTGACTGCGCTCCCTATTGATTATTTGTGCCAGTTGAGGTTCCACATGCTGGACTGGTTTGCGCGTCAGTGGTCAGCGAAATTGGGCCTCGAGTATAACAAGGTCTTACCAATTCACAACTTCCCCGTCGATGAACTGCTCGCAGATGCGGTCCAGCAGTACTTCTGCGACATCGGCGAGCACATTGAAGGCCTTGAAGGCGTGAATATCGGGCGCATCCTGCGAGAGCCAGATGATCTTGAAGGCCCCGATACCTTCTTGATCGAAATCTCGTTTGGGAACGAGGTACTTGAAGAGCGTATTTCCGAACAGGAGCTGCTCAATGCGCGCTTGGATTTGGTCGGGTGGGTAATAAAGCGACGCCTGTGCGGTGCTTTGCGTGAGAATCACGCTTGCCACTGCTGACATCGGACTCATCGTGAGAGCCTATTTGGCTCCTTGTTTGACAAGCCGGACCCCACCGTAGAGGGTGAATACTTCCTATATTGTGGCGGCATTCAGATTCCCGCAGACAGCATGAAGGGAATTTTGTGTACCGCATCCGCCCCACGTGTCTCGAATCACGTGGTCACAAGGCCGTTGGTCATTGTCGTCTGCATGAATGGCGAGCCCATGCACACGCTCGTGGACTCTGGGTCGTTGGGAGATTTAATCTCAAGCTCTGTAGTGGATCAGCTAAAGCTAAAGCGTAAGGAGTTGGACAATCCAATCACCTTGCAGCTTGCGGTCCAAGGATTGCGTTCAAAGATTAATAATTCTGTGGATGTGGAGTTTAGTTACCAAGATATATCGGAGAAATGAAGCTTCTTGGTGGCTAACCTCAGTGGTTACAACATGATTTTGGGCATGGCCTGGCTGTTCCAGCACAAGGTGAGCATCGGTATTAACCCTGCTCGCATTTGTATTGGGAGTGCTGACTCCGTCTCTCTTGGAGGGGTCGCTACTGCTCGGGTATTTGCCGGAGCCGCGGGATTGAGCGAGGACAAGCTGCAGGTGGCAAGAGATGAGCTTCTGGAGTATACTAAGCCTATATGTAAAACGGCTGCAGAAACGGCTTACCTCTGCTGCGTGCAATAAACCATACTATTCCCCTCATGGATGAGGAGAAGATTTATCCTTGGCGTCCTTCTCGGTGTCCTGAAGCCTTGAGGGCACAGTGGGATGCGAAACGACAGACTTACTTGAAAGCTGGCCAGTGGGAGATCACCAACTCGGGGAATACTTGCCTGATGCTGCTGATTCCGAAGGTCAAAACAACGCCTGCAAAACTTCGCGTAGTTGTGGACTTACGGGCCCGCAACGCGAATACCAAGAAGATGACCTCCCCGCTTCCCAATATGGAAGGGATCTTGAGGTGCGCCACACTGGGGACAATAAGCAATATACAGGGCCTGTATATCCTCAGTATATCCTCAGTATTTTACAAGAATCCCCAGAATATACCCCCAATATACAAGGTCTGTATATGCTCAGTATTTTTGAAACATACTAAAGATATCCTTACAATATCCCGAGGTCTGATGGCTACCATATATGGACTCAGGCTATGCTCAGTATTTTGTAATACAACATGTACAAACAATGTTCAAAATAGAAATAACTTATTGTCCCCAGTGCCACACGCTGCAAATTCTGTTTGCTCATAGACAGGCAAGACACCTAAGAGCAGATCCGTGTCATGCCCGAGCATGTGTTGTGCATCGCCGTTAGCACACCTGATGGAATATGGTCAGCCTCGTACTCCAGCCAGGGGATTGTAATGCGCCTGCCAGTTACCAATCCCTGATGAATTACTTGTTCAGCCAATACATTGGCGTCTTCATGGATGTGTATCTAGATGATATCATCATCTATTCAAACATGCTTGAGGAACACATTGAGCATGTGAAGAAAGTAATTGACATACTCGAGCGCGAGAAGCTTTACCTGAGCACCAACAAGCTCCAGCTTTTGAAGCAGGAGCTGAACATCTTGGGCTGCGTTATTGATGACAACGACATCCGGATGGACTCCGACAAGGTGGATGCAGTGCTGAACTGGAAGACACCGACAAACCGTGAGCTTCTGCATGGGTTTCTCGGCTCGGTCACATACCTTGGAGGGGATGTGGAGGGCGTCCACATCCCAATGGGCATCTTGAACGGGATGACCAGCGACAGTGTCTCGTTTCGATGGGGCTATATGCAGCAGCAGGCCTTCATTGCTACAAAATGACTGGTAAAGGCCACCGAGACCATTATCGCAAGCCGCTGGACTACTGCGTTGAGGTGCCGAAAATCTGGCTTGTAACCAATGGATGCGGAGCTGGAGTTTCTGGCGTCGTCTGCCAGGGTGATGACTGGAAGAACACGAACATGGCGGCATTCTTCTCAGTGAAGCTGAATTCTGCACAGCAGAACTATCCCGTCCATGAGATCGAGATGCTTGCTGGCATCGAGTTGATGCTTCGGCACAGCAATATCTTGCAGGGATGTAAGTTCACTTGGATTACAGACCACAAGGGACTGATTCACCTGCTGAACCAGAAAGATCTTTCTGGCAGGCAAGTGCACTGGATTGAGAAGATGTCCAGCTTTGATTTTGATATTCAATACATACCTGGGACAGAAAATGTCCTTGCAGACACCCTGTCTCGGATTTACTCCAACAAAGCCTCAGGTACTGTGCGTGCTCGCTCAGAGTATACCTACCATGATGTGGTCAGTAACAATGATCTAGACATGGATTCAATATCCATGCCTGTATTTGCGGGCATGGAGGCGATGGCGCACTCCAGCGATCACGTTACATGTTCTATGGCCCGCGCAACGAGAAATGCTGAGGCCAGATCTTCCGGAGCGGTGTTTGGGGCCAAAGACAGTATGCCCCCAAAGGAGGGCGGGGGTACCAACCAAAATGTGAGAACAAGCACAAGATTAGGCCAGAGACCGGCTCTGGCATAGCAGATGGTGGAAAGAGAAAGGCTGACACAGCCTCTGATCTCGGACCACAGTCTGAACAGCGATCAAATGCGGAACCAAATTCGGATCTGCACTCTATCCCCTTCCTTGAGCACAAGCTCAATGAGCTTGATGATTCCCTTCTCCACATTGTTAACTAGGGCTAGCTAGGCCTCGACTTAATCAAGCTACTTACTGACAACTACTCTAACGACTTGTTCTTCAAGCACATCTTGGACGCCCCCAAGACTTTCCGCAACTTTGAGGTCGAAGATGGCCTCATTTACCTCAAGGATTCCGACCCTCGGGTTTTATGTGTCCCAAAGGTAACATACAATGGGCATAATATTCGCGAGATTGTAATCTCCGAGGCGCACTCCATCCTTGTCCACCTTGGGCTGAGGAAGATCATTGACTATCTGTGTGACCACTTCTGGTGAAATAAGATGGTCGAGGACATGTGCAGCTTCTGTGAGTCCTGTGTTACGTGTAAGCGTAGCAAACCGAGCAATCAGAAGCCCCATGGGCTATTACATTCCCTGAACCCGTGGGTGTGGACTTTGTTGGGCCTCTTCCGGAGTCCCGCAATCGCAATGGCATGTATAACACATTAGCCGTTGTCATTGACTTATTAACAGGGATGGTTCATATTATCCCTACGTGTATCAACTATACAGCGCGTCAGATGGCTGAACTGACGTTCGAGCACATCTACAAGCGTCACGGACTTCGCAAGTTGATTGTCAGCGATTGTGACTCACTGTTCATCAGTGTGTTCTGGAAGCGCCTGCACAAGCTGATTGGTGTCAAGCTCTGTATGTCGAGTGCGTACCATCCTGAGACAGATGGCAGCACTGAGCGCGCGAACCGAATGGTTACGCAGATGATATGCCAGTGCATTGGCTTGAAGCAGAAGGACTGGGTGAGCAAACTCCCAGCCATTGAATTCGCTATGAACTCTGCGCGTTCTGAAACCACAGGCTATACTCTGTTCTTCCTGAACACAGGGTGCATGCCGCGCTCGCTTCTTTGGAACTCGGACCGCATGTGTGAGTATCCCGGTGCACTGGTTGAACAATTCAAGTTTATCAGTGAGAAATTTGGTGAAAAATGTTTTAAATTTTTCAGAAGTTTTTTGCTGAAAAAGTAGGTGAAAAACCCAAAAGGTTTTCAGCACTTTTTTCACTTGGAAAGAAGGTGAAAAATGTAAAACAAAAGTGATGTTTTCTTTGGAAGTTTTTCAGTGAGAAATCTGGTGAAAATGTTTTAAATTTTTCAGAAGTTTTCTCGGCAAAAAAGTAGGTGAAAAACTTAAAACTTTTTCAGCACTTTTTTCACTTGGAAAGACGGTGAAAAATGTGAAACAAACTTGATGCTTTCTTTTGAAAGATTTTCACCTAATAATTCATACATATTTTGGGTGAAACCCAAGGTGAAAAACTTGAAACTTCCTTCTTCAAAAATTTCACCACATTTTGCACTGATAAAGAGACAATTTAAGTGTGTGAAAAAGATGAAATGAAAAGTGATGAAAAACTTGAAAAGCAGATTACAAGTTTCTCACCATTTTTGCCAGTGATTTATTACACAATTTTACTGGTTGAACAATTCAATTTTATCAGCGAGAAATTTGGTGAGAAATGTTCTGAATCTCTTGCAAGTTTTTTTGCCAAAAAAGTAAGTGGAAAACTTAAAAGGTTTTCAGCACTTTTTTCACTCGGAAAGAAGGGGAAATTTTTGAAACAAACGTGATGTTTGATTTGGAAGTTTTTCAGTGAAAAATCTGGTGAAGATGTTTTAAAGTTTTCAGAAGTTTTCTCGCCGAAAAAGTAGGTGAAAAACTTGACACTTTTTCAGCACTTTTGTCACTTGTAAAGAAGGTGAAAAATGTGAAACCAAATTGATGGTTTCTTTGGACATCATATCCCTCCCCTGAATCACCACCGGCATACTTATTGCACAATGTTCCCCCACTTGTTTCGCCTGTTATTCCTCTTGCATTCTCTTACGTATAATTGTCTCTCCAAACAACCCCCGCTAGCATTACTTATGCTTCCCCTGTGACTAGGTTATACCTAGTGTACTGCCGGGTAGCCCTTAAGGCCGGGAACAGGGTAAATAGAAATTGGATTCAGATTTAGATTCAGTCTATGGCACTCACATCCATTGGATTGCTCCCAGCAGAAATTGAATAACTGCTCGAACAACCATTTTGGCACAGTTCTTGGGCGGATTTTGAATTCAGAGGCCTTCGGCACCTTGCATGGTTCCGGAAGTGGGTGGAATGTGCTGCCTCGACTGAAAGGTATTTACGATGGCAGTCGCATCCAAAATCCAAGCTGGATTGCTCCCAGCGGAAATTGAATACCCGCTCGAACAGCCATTTTGGCCCTTTAAGCAGATTTTGAATTGAGAGCGGAACAGTGGCTCGGATGGTTCTGCACATGGGTGGGATGTGCTTTCTGGACTAAAATGCACCCTTGATGGCACTCAGATAAAAAATTCAACTTGGATTGCTCCCAGCGGAAATTGAATACTGGCTGATTTTGAGTGATTTCCTGGGCAGATTTTTTCCTGAGAGCGTAACAGGGGCGTGCATGGTTCCGCGAGTTGGTGGAATGTGCTCTCTGGACTCAAATGCATTTCTGATGACACTCAGATAAAAATCCAACTCTGATTGCTCCCAGTGGAAATTGGATACTGGCTCGAACCACCATTTTGGTGTTTTAAACAGATTTTTTCCTGAGAGCCTAACAAGGGCGTGCAGAGTTCCGCAAATGGGCAGGATGTGTTCCCTGGACTCGAATGTATTTCCTATGGCACTCAGGTAAAAAATCCAACTCGGATTGCTCCCAGCCGAAATTGAATACTGGCTCGAACCGCCATTTTGGGCCATTTCACAGGCAGATTTTCTCCTGAGAGCGTAACGGGGGCATGCGGGGTTCCGTGAGTGGCCGCGATGTGTTCCCAGGACTCAGCTGCATTCCCCATGGCACCCAGATAACACTCCAACTTGGATTGCTCACAGCGGAAATTGGATACTGCTCGACCAGCCATTTTGGCATTTTAAACAGATTTTTTCCTGAGAGTGTGACACAGGCGTGCAGGGTTCTCCAAGTGGGTGGGATGTGTTTCCTGAACTCAAATGCATTCTTGATGGCACTCAGATATAAAATTCACCTCTGATTGCTCCCAGCGGAAATTGAATACTGGCTCGACCTGCCATAACACATTTCAAATTCAGAGTGTTCTAGCAGTTGGCATGGGTGTGTAATTAGGTGGCATGGATTCCCTGAACCTAACTTCATTGGAAATCAACCTCACAGCCAACATATACCCTGGCTTGCTTGCAGCAGAAATTGAATAATCGCTGAAACAGCCATTCAGCATATTTCCTGGATGGATTCCAAATTCAGAATGGTCTAGTGGGTGGCATGGGTCTGTAAGTAGGTGACATGCATTCCCTGGATCTATTCTCATCAGAAATCACTCACAGCCAACATATACCCTGGATTGCTTGCGGCAGAAATTAAATACTCGCTGGAACACCTATTTTCACACATTTTCTGTAAGTATTTGAATTCAGAGTGTTGCAGTGGGTGGCATGCATTCCCTAGACACAGACAAATCACAAATCACACTCAAAGCCAACATCTACCCTGGATTGCTTGCAGCGGGAATTGAATACTTGCTGGAACACCTATTTTCGCACATTTTCTAACCGGATTTTGAATTTAGATCTAGCGTTACAATGGGTGGATAGATTCGCAAGTAGGTGGCATGGATTCCCTACACCCAAATGCATTCCAAATCAACCTCACAGCCCACATATACCCTGGATTGCTTGCAGCGGAAATTGAATCCTCACTGAAACAGCCATTTGGCATATTTCCTGGATGGATTTCAAAATCAAAATGTTCTAGTGGGTGGCATGGGTCTGCAACTAGGTGGCATGCATTCTAGACCCAATTGCCATCAAATTTATACCCACATCCAAAATCCACCCTGAATTGCTCAGAGCGGAAATTGAATACTCGCTGAAACAGCCATTCAGCATGTTTCCTGGACGAATTTCAAATTCACAGTATTGTAGTGGGTGGCATGTGAAAAAGTTGTAAACCTTCAGCTGAGAAGGGTTCTACACTTCCTGCAAAAACAATTGGAAACACCTCACCTCACCTGTATAACTTGAAACATATTTGAACCAACTTGATTCAAGTTTTGCACCTAATTTTTCTCCACACAAACGGTGTACAAACTTATCAGTTGGAAATGTGAAAATAAATCACTGGCAAAAATGTTGAGAAACTTGTAACCTGCATTTCAAGTTTTTCATCACTTTTCATCACATCTTTTTCACACATTTGATTGTCTCTTTATCAGTGCAAAATGTGGTGAAATTTTTGAAGAAGGAAGTTTCAAGTTTTTCACCTCGGGTTTTGCCCCCAGATATGTATGAATTAGTACGTGAAAATCTTTGAAAAGAAATCATCTATTTGGTTTCACATTTTTTACCTTCTTTACATGTGAAAAAGGTGCTGAAAAGGTTCAAGTTTTTCACCTACTTTTTCGGCGAGAAAACTTCTGAAAAATCTAAAACATCTTCATCAAATTTCTCACTGAAAAACTTCCAAAGAAACCATCAATTTGGTTTCACATTTTCACCTTCTTTACAAGTGACAAAAGTGCTGAAAAAGTGTCAAGTTTTTCACCTACTTTTTCGGCGAGAAAACTTCTGAAAACTTTAAAACATCTTCACCAGATTTTTCACTGAAAAACTTTCAAATCAAACATCACGTTTGTTTCAAAAATTTCCCCTTCTTTCCGAGTGAAAAAAGTGCTGAAAACCTTTTAAGTTTTCCACTTACTTTTTTGGCAAAAAAACTTGCAAGAGATTCAGAACATTTCTCACCAGATTTCTCGCTGATAAAATTGAATTGTTCAACCAGTAAAATTGTGTAATAAATCACTGGCAAAAATGGTGAGAAACTTGTAATCTGCTTTTCAAGTTTTTCATCACTTTTCATTTCATCTTTTTCACACACTTAAATTGTCTCTTTATCAGTGCAAAATGTGGTGAAATTTTTGAAGAAGGAAGTTTCAAGTTTTTCACCTTGGGTTTCACCCAAATATGTATGAATTATTAGGTGAAAATCTTTCAAAAGAAAGCATCAAGTTTGTTTCACATTTTTCACCGTCTTTCCAAGTGAAAAAAGTGCTGAAAAAGTTTTAAGTTTTTCACCTACTTTTTTGCCGAGAAAACTTCTGAAAAATTTAAAACATTTTCACCAGATTTCTCACTGAAAAACTTCCAAAGAAAACATCACTTTTGTTTTACATTTTTCACCTTTCCAAGTGAAAAAAGTGCTGAAAACCTTTTGGGTTTTTCACCTACTTTTTCAGCAAAAAACTTCTGAAAAATTTAAAACATTTTTCACCAAATTTCTCACTGATAAACTTGAATTGTTCAACCAGTGGTGTGGCCAAATTCATGCTCCAGTGCCAGTTGGCTATTATTGCCGCACACAATAGCACCATAGGTGCTCACGTCAAGCAGACGTGCTCTGCGAACCGGAAGCACCAAGTCACTCCTTTCGAGACAGGGGACCTTGTGTACCTGTCGTCGAAGAACATCAAGTTTGAGAAGGGATTAGCTTGTAAGCTCATCCCTGAGTCCATTGGTCCTTACTCTATTATTCAGGACTTTGGAAATAACTCGTTCAAAGTGGACCTCCCCGCAAACATGAAGCAGAGAGGAGTACATGACATATTCCACTCCTCGTTACTTAGGGTCCATGTTCCTAACGACGATCATTGTTTCCCTGGCCGCCTCGAATGCCAGCTCAGAATATCCCCCGACAATGAGACCAGCGAGTGGGCCATGGATTGAATCACCAACCACTATGGGCACCGCTCAAAGCGCTCTTCAAGATCCTCTGGAAATCTGGGGATCGGAGCTGGATGCCTTATGATCAGGCAAAGCGGCTCCAAGCACTGCCCAAGTACCTGGAGGCGCTAGGAGTGGTGGATATATCGGAGCTTCTGTATGGAGCCGGTAAGCCTCCTGCTAATGGAGAGGAGTTACTGATTGCTTCCGCTATGTCTTGCTTCTGGGCGGCGCAGTCAAAACCCTTAAATAGGGCCACGCTCGAGGAGATATCCATCCCCTCCTTGACCACCATGGCTCCTCAGAACAAATTTGTCAACATCTTTGCCACGCGCTTCCTTTCGACCGACGTTGCCAACGCGAACCACTTGCTGTTCAACAACCGGCACACCGCTATCCAGTGCATTTCCACCAAGATGTTCCAGCTGGTAGTGCTCACCCCTGACACTCAGCCCCTTCTCATCAGCGCGCCACTGTTCGCCTCTACGCCAACTACAATGTTGTGCTTGCAACGGCAATGTGATGCCCATGATGGTCCCTGTCTACTATACCGACTTTGCCGCATACATGAACGAGCATGACACGTCCGGATTCGGTTGGGCTTACATCCACGACGCCGACGGAACCATTGCCTGGACTGATGGCCTGGTTGTTGCGTGTCCCGAGGCTTTCTACGTCCGCGACCACAAGATCTCGGAGGCTTATTTGCCTCGTCACGTGGCCATTACTCAGTCTTACTTCGAAAAGTCTGAACACCTTCATTTCCAGGACGAGAATTGCCAGAACCGCTATCACAAGGAGCACATGAGCCTCAAGCGCTCGCGCCAGAGCAGGCATGCCGTTGACTCCAAGGAGAGTATGGAGCAATTCGCGCGCTGTCGCCAGGCTCTCCACGATGTTGCTGAACGAGCCACCGCAGCTGCAGCTGCTGCTGAAGCCGCGCTGCTGACAAGGCTGCCGCCGCTGCTGCCCTCACAAAGGCCAACGGCACCACCAACGCCGTGCCGGTAGCTCGAAGGGCCCCGACGAGATGGAAGAATAGATTCGCAGGACACTGCGAGCGATGCCCTGGAGGGCAGATGTAACAGTATGGTTACGCTGTGAATACCACTATCATTTACTATTTACTTGCTTACTTTTACTTGATTATTCTGCCTCTCCCCGCTTGGCATCACTACTTTACCTCCTCTATCCCTTGACAGCTGTTTCACTTTAGCCCCTAGTAGTCAGTATATAAAGCTGTTGTCCCTAGATTAGTTCTCCAGTCAATCTACAACATACAACACTAAGAGGTTCAAAGTTGTTGGGTAGTCGGCCCAACAAGGTGAGTGTTGTATGTTGTAGATTGACTGGAGAACTAATCTAGGGATAACAGGTTTATATACTGACTACTAGGGGTTAAAGTGAAACAGCTGTCAAGGGATAGAGGAGGTAAAGTAGTGATGCTGAGCAGGGGCGAGGCAGAATAATCACGTAAAAGTAAGCAAGTAAATAGTAAATGATAGTGGTATACATGGCGTAACTGTACCATTACAGAGGGTGCCAGTGATGAGATCAATCAAGGATATTCATGCTGTCCCCGTTTCCCACAAGCAAGGGAATACTTTTTGGAAATGCATCTACCTATAATGGGATCACATGCCGCTCTCTCCACAGTGCAACTCTCGCCTTTGCGGTGCGGCAAGAGTTCGTGCACATGCCCACCAATGCTTCGCAAAAAGCTGCGGCTTCCTACGACATCAGGTTGTGACAAAAAACATGTGGCAGGTCCTGGGGTCGTCTAAAGTCACTGAAAATAGTGGAGAGTGGACATCCCAACAAGTCTGAGTCCCGCCAAGGCCTCATGCGAAGGGATAAGACCATCACCATAAGAGAGGGGACACGACAATCGTGATGATCAATCAAAATCATCCCAAAACATATATTCGACAAGCAGAAAATCTATTGGGGGGTCGCGACCCCTCCTCCAAATTCTTATTCTATTCAGGTGATGCAGAGTAAATGCTGTCCGCTTTGGGCTGGCCGAACTGATGGGGTCCTAACAGGTGCCTCGGCAAGCCTCCGAAATATTCTGCAGGAATAAATTTAGCTTACGGGAAGTCACCCATTATATGGATATCATATCATATCATATGCTCCCATATTATCTTCAAACCATCCTTAGGCCATATCATATCCGTAATATTATGCTCATATTAATATCATATTATCTGATATCATATTAATGGACAGCACTAGTTCTTTCGCTTTCTTTTAGTCATTGGATTTTACGCTGGTTGCTTGGCCTCCACCAGAAGTCTCGTCCACCAGACATTTTCCTATCGGTCAGAACTCTACCTGCTGGACCGGTTGGGACCGCATTGTGGATACACTAGATAGGCTACAGCGGCGTTGGCAGCTGCACGGCTGTATCATACTCAGTGTTGATTCTGATCTTGCAGCGCTGCTTCCAATCTGCCTTCTAGTATAGCGAGCCCAGCTGATGTGGTCAATAACCCGTCTGCATTTTCCTAATGTCGACACAGTTCTCCTGGTCCGACCAATTCTTTCTGTCCGAGCGAGGTCTTTACCAGTGACCACTTTCCTCAGTCTGCTGACAAGGTTCGAAATGCAGGAGAAAGAAACACAAACTTCGAGTTATCGCATTGGGCAGGCCTCGCTTTTTGTGAATTTATTCTTCAATTGATTAGGGATGTTCAATTCTTACGTCGGTCGGGTCGGGTCGTTCGAAATAAATAAATATTCAAACTCCACCGAACCATCAGCTGCCCGGCTGTCACTGAATTGCGAACCCAAATTTCACCCGGTGTGATGCGGACCGCGGTGCTACGATGCAAAATAGATGGTATTTGCTTTGTAGCTCGTTCGGCCACTAGGGGGTTAATACGAGATGGACTCCAGTGGCCTAGGTGGCTGTCACGCAGATGGATGTGTTCTGTGGGTGTGTGTGTGTGTGTGTGAAGTGTCTCGCAAGAGACAGAAGATGGTCAATAAACAGTGCGGTCAATGAATGTGGATACCTTGGCAATCAGCAATGCGTCTAGGTGGGGTGTACTGTGGCAAGGGGCATGAGGAGGGAAGAGAGCAAGCCTCAGACAGGAGGCTGCAGCATGGAACGTTAGATGTGGTGGTGGTGGGGTGGTGGTAAACCGAGTGTATTGGTGGGGGAGATACACGGGTCGACTCCTGACTAAAGTTCCAAAAAACCTTGCCCTTTTATACCTTTGCTGCTTGTACAGCCTCCAGCGTTCGATACCACGCACTCCTTCCGCAAAGGGAAGCTAGGCCCGCTGAAATCGGGGTAATCATGTGATTCCGAGGTCCAAGAGGGCGATTTTGGGGCTCCAAGGTCGAAATATTGAATGGTTTTATAGAGGACTCGCTCCCTTGTTTCAGGCCAAGCCCAAATGAAGGCAGAACGTCCCGCGGTGTGTCAGCGGCCTCGGGCCTGGGGTCCGTAAGGAGGGAAACGGACGGGCAACGATGCCTGCAGTCCAAAACGGGCGTCCAATGCTAGGAAATCGAGTGACTTTACAGGCACGGTCTTCAGAGTCGCTTATTGTTTGGCGAGAATCGAGCAATTTCTGGGGACTGGGAGGCTTCTTGGTGTGGTGTCGCATGGGCAATGGACGAGGTAGGCTGCTGGTGCTGGGGCGTTTATTGCACATCAAAGGATTTTGGCCAGGTCGGGGAATGGAGAGGAAATCATACGATTTTGGACCAGGAGTCAGGGCAAAAGGCTCGGTGGGGCTCGAATCAATGGTGTCTGTAGTGGATTATTGGTTGTAGTTTGTGTCCCAGTCAATACCCTAGGTCGAGGAGCGTGTTTGTGAGAAGTCTGAATGCAGTTTCCAGGTGTGTCCCGATTTGGTGATATAGCCGTGCTGTGCTTCTTCATCCCCGTTGTGCCAGCGATGCTACGCGAGGGCATATGCAGAGCATATACAGCCCTCACACCGGATAGCAAGATTCAGGTCGAGTACAAGAGTCTTGTTAGTCAGTTGTCGAGGCCTGCAGAGATCTTTATTTTTATTTCTTCGTCGTTCATCATTTGCATTATTCATCAGGACATATCAACTTCTTGCGGGGTTTTGCAGGTTCGCAGGCTGTATTACAAAGCCATCCACACTAAATAGTCATCATGGTCTCTAAATACCGTCCTCAAAATGTGGGATGAAGCAATGACACATTAATATTTGGGCCAGAGTCGGAGCTTAAATATTTAGATTTATTGCGGGACAGATCAATCGAGACATTGTTCCCCTCTGCCTCCTTCGAGATGGACCTGGGGAGCTTGGAATTTTGTGGGATTCTCGCTGGTCACTAAATAGAATAAACATCTCGGGATGGACCACTGGTAGTTCCTTGCTTTCTCTTGGCCTCAATGTGTGGCAGACAATGCTGACCATCATATGTGGGCTTTAAATTTCAACCATCTATTGTGTTCAAATGCATTCACCAGATAATTGGGAACATCATCGTCGGTCTCGCTGTCCTTTGAGCGGATTAATCGGTGGTGATTGGCACATCGGTGATTCATCTGTTGCCTCATATTCTCTTGAGTGAACCATTCAATCAGGTTTTCCCGTCGTCAAGTAAGCAATCCGGAGTTCCGTAATCCTGAAAGTCCGCTCAGCACCTTCTAGTCGATCTGTTTGGGAAATGTATGGCAGCGTATGTCTGAGTTCCTCCCACAACTATCCCCGCCCAATGGTCATGACACAGTTCATTCCTCTTCTCATGCGAATTATGCTCTCTTTCGTGTGATACGGTACGAGTTCCATGCACACATTGTTGTTTCCGTCTCCTATCTCATCTTTGTAACCAGGTGCAAACATAGTTTGGAGGTCAATCTGTGAAAGTTGTCGTCGTCACACTCTGGCCAGCCTTCTTAACAATGAAAAATACTCTTCCGAGGACTGCTGCCATGGAGTGAGTAAAATACGACTTAATAGCCACCACATTTGACTCCAGGCGGATAGGACAAATGACTGTATTGCCATGATAATATTTTGGGTTATATCCCTCCCGGTACTCCCTATCCCGCCTGAGTATTATAAAATGCCTTTCCGATACGGTACAATTTCCATTACTGTCACTATATTTGCGATGCTTTTTTGGGCCTTGGGTGAAGAAGGCGGAGGGAGTCCCCTCATCTCCGACCCGGCGGGTTTCCTTGGGATAGACAATGTTCCCAAGGGCTCAGAGTTGGCATGGAAGATGGTCTTGGCAGTCTCAACGAATATTGGCAGTAACTCTGCTGGAATTTTGAACCAGAGTGGTACGTTGTTCCGCTCTTCATGCAAATCCGCTCAAGGGACCATATTGCAGATTTCTCTCGGTTTGCTCAAAAGCCGGGTGATCAGATTCTCTCGCAAATCCTATGTGTGCCCATCATGTCCATCCTCAGTCTCATTCTGGCTCCCTTGCCTTTTGTGATAGACTCATGGGGAATAGCCGCCACGGTCAGCGTCATCTGTAATTCTTGTGCTGCAGGATTTTACCCGGATGAGCCACTAGTGAGTCCATTGCCCAAATTGTCGGATCATTAATAGGGAACTTTTATCTTATGGCTCTGGCAACCATACAACCTCCTCATCACTATCCAAACTCACAGCGGGCATGGCGCGAGGGCTGCGACATTCTTCGCGGGCTGCGCGTTCATCATATCTCAATGGGGTATCAATATTTCCGGCAACGGTGTCTCAGGAGGGGTCGACCTCACCGGGGTCCGTCCGAGATGTCTGAATATCAGACGTGTACGTCCTCACTGCATAATGATTGAACCTGTGTTTTGACACCGATATCAGGGTGCCTACATTACTGCTGTCGTTAGTTTAGCTACCAATCTGTGGCGACTGCTCAATGTGAGTCTCCGTTTTCAATTCTGTGTCCTTCCACGTCAATCTCCAAGTCGGATGTCTAACACCTTCGTAGCTGTACCGAGGTCTGATCTCTCTCAGAATGACAGCGCAATCCTCTGCTTACCTAACCTCCAGTTCCTTCGCGGTCTTTCTTGGCCCACACTGGGGACAATAAGCAATATACAGGGCCTGTATATGCTCAGGATATGCTCAGGATATTACAAATATCCCTAGAATATACCTGCAAAATATGGAGGCTGTATATGCTCAGTATATACTGAGGATATCCTTACAATATTCCAAGGTCTGATGGCTACCATATATAGACTCGGGATATGCTCAGGATAGTGCAACACAACATGTACAAACATTGTCCAAAAATGGAAATAAAGACCTGCCTTTCAAGGAGAGGCTCAGCCGAGTGCAATTGGGAAAACCAAAGTTAAGGTTAGGGTTTCCTTATAAGGTATATCTTATCTTATCTACTTCCCTATAAGGAAACCCTAACCCTAGCATTAAGTTTCAAATTGCACTGGCTGGGCCTTCTCCTTACAAGGCAGGTCTTTATTTCCATTTTTTGGACATTGTGTGTACATGTTGTGTTATAATATCCTGAGCATATCCTGAGTCCATATATGGTAGCCATCAGACCTCAGGATATTGTAAGGATATCCTCAGTATGTTTTAAATATACTGAGCATATACAGCCTCCATATTTTGCAGGTATATTCTGGGAATATTTGTAATATCCTGAGCATATCCTGAGCACATACAGGCCCTGTATATTGCTTATTGTCCCCAGTGCCAGCTACAGGTCTGATGGTGGCAGACTATGTCCTCGTCCGAAAGCGAAAACTTCGGCTCAGTCATTTGTACATTCCGTCCAATGAATCGATCTACCGGTCTGTCACTTTTAGTTAACACATCTTTCCTCATTCCTTCGAGGGATCAATTTCGATTTTAAAGGTACACCACGGGTCGAACGTCCACGCGGCCATGGCGTGGGCCATGGGCGTCTGACCGCTCATGCCCGGATTCATCGTTGCTATTCAGCATGAGACCGCTGGAGACGGTTGGCTGCACGTGTACTACCTCACCTGGCTGTTTGGATTCTGTGTCGGTTGTGACCTATCTTATCCTCTGCAAGATCTGGCCTCCCCAGGATCTCGGTGCTGTGGATGCCGAGGATGTCTACGTGTTAGGATTTAGCGTATTGCGAGCGTAAGTCAGTAATAGATTACTGATGTCGTGAGTGATGTTTTGGAATAGGCGTAGTTTGTCGTAAGTAGTTAGCGCGTATCTGGATATATCAGATAGCAAGATTCGTTAATTCTCAATACGAGTGACTCAAACTTAAATCAGTCAAACAGCTGCACTACAATCGTGGCCTTGGATCTGGGTCTAGATACAAGGCGAGGATAACATCCTTCAGGGGAGGATGCTATTTGAAATGGCTATAGGCACTATGGCTAGCTTATTCGGAGGTTGAGAGTAGATGCTATGTGGTAGATTGAAGTAAAGATGTGGTGGTCCTGTCACATGAGGACAGGCTCTCATTATATAGCTAAGGAGTGTGGTTTCTAGAACATTCTACATAGTATTGGAACATTCTTGTGGTGCACTAGAATGTTCCTTCAAATGATTAAAGCATGTGCTGTGTGAATGTTCTAGAATATTCTGGTGAGAACAGGATAATACTCCAAGGATCTCACAGGTTCTGTGTAAGTAAAGAAGCATCTATATAGATTGGCCATGCACCAAACCATAAGGGTTTGGCACTTAATGAATATGGAAACATGTGGCACATGGTTTCCGTGTGGGTACGAGTTCAAATCAAACTCGGATGGTTCTCATCAATATTGATGGAGATGAACATACTTGGGGTTAAGTCTCTTGAATATCATTGTGGGCAGAGCTCTTGAAGTCTGAATGATGTTTAGAAGTGTCTTCACTCTAGAACCAAAGAGAGAATGTGTGAACTGGAAGGGATAGGAATTAATTCAAATACACTGTGAATTGTAATATTCCATAACACTACGGCACCTTCAACCATGCTGCTCTGACAGGTGTGCCTCCAATGTCGTTACTCTTAGTGATGCAGAAGTGAAAGCGGAGATTGGAGGTGTTTGAATAAACTTGGCCTATTTGAACAAAATAATCAATTCTTGGGGTCCCACGTTTGCCGTGCTGGTCTGCTTCAACTTCGGTCTACTGTATTTTTTCATTCAATTCGACCGTCACATGTCTTGGTCGATGGCGAACATTGGTATTTTGTCACGCATCACCCACCCTCTGGTCGAACACATTTTGTGTCACACGGCCCTCAAAATTCCCCAAAATTGTGTCCGCAATGCGCAAAATCGAAAGTTTTCGTTTCCGGTGGTCGAAATTTTTGCATGTGTCACGCAAAATTTCGACCGCGGTCGAATGGTCGAATTGGTAATTTGAGTCACGGTCACCCCCCTGGTCGGATTGAACAAGAGGGTCTTGATCGGAAGATCTTGACCAACGTTCCCACGGGGTACCCTACTCCCCGAATAAGGAAAGTGTTTGGTGTGTACAAATATCGGCAGCATCTGGCCATCGGCAGGCCATCACCGCACCACCACGACGCGTCGCGTCTCCAAACGGCGCGACGCAAAGCTCCCTCATTTCCCGTCCTCGACGTGTCAAACTCTGCAGACAGTATGGGATCCTACCACTGTATATAGTGCACATACACTATTGGCAAATACTGCACACGCAGCTTCTTGGGCAACAAATTCTTCATCAGCCGTAAACGATGGAATCAGGCCGAATTTCTTGAGACTGGCAGCCAGAAGGATGGTACTCGGAAGGTTCAATGTCCTCAATGCTTGAAAATGATTGGACACAGTTTTAATAAGAGTTACGCGCCGATGAAGACATATTGGTCCGGGAGATCATGCCAACTGTTCTAATATCCTGGCTGTTGAAAGTAGGGGAGAAAAGCATCTCCCAGTATCCCCTGCTGCTACCCCTCGTCATCGTCGCTTCCTCAAAATTTCTCGTGCCGCAGATAGTAGCATGTTGTAACATTGCTCGATAAACCCAGTATTTCGCAGTCAAACACTATTTCCGAGGATGTATTTACAGAATAAATTCATGTAGTGGATTGAATACACAACAGCTACTTGAGAATCTAAGTATGCATTCTCTAGGAGGGCTTATTGGCCGCAATTTCTTCCCTACTAGTGACGCCGAGCAGCCGACCGGTGCCGAATCGGTGCGAGATGATCGGAGATCACGAATCTTTTGACATCAGAGGACAGGATCTTCCGATCACTCACCTCTTGGGATTGAATGAAAAAATACAGTATTTGACTACAATCGCGGCTGTTCCACCCGGCCATCCTCGCCCTTGAGCCCCCGAACCATTCAAAATCCGGCACGCTATACAGACATACCCAGCCCCTCGGCAAAATATGTCGGCGGTATAACGATGCCCAGCTCGCATGATTTGCCGAAGGCGCGATTGACATGATGCACCCTGGCTGTACCGATGAATTAGGAGTCGCCGGCTCCGTGGCGGATATGGATGTTTGAGGCCATGGAGATTGGATCGGCCGCCTACACGAGCCTTTGCGCCCGAATTTGCGGGACAGAGAATGGGGGCTGGAAGCGCAGGAAGTGTCCCGCCTGTCCCCGCAATAAAGCCGGAGAAGAGGAGGAACCGATTGTGTCAACCACTGCGAAGTCCCCGAGAGATCACTGTGTGCGTCCGTGAGGTAGAGAGTCGTAGGAGATTGCAGTCTCGCAGTGGAAGAAATTCTTCAAAACGCCGGCGGCGGGACGGGTAACCCTCGTTGTCGAGATCGCGTCTACACCAGCTGAAGGCCAATTTCGAAGATGCACGTGATTTATGTTGGATTCATGTCGAACGTTCAAATTCTGTTCGTCATGTATGACTTAAATCCGCCAATGAGAGGCTAATAAGACATTAATTGCTTTACGGACGCCCTAAAAAATACACACGCATTTTGCCAGTGTACAAAAGGGCTTGCCCGTCCCGGTTGCGTTTGAACAGACACGTGATCAAGGTTCAATTTCAAGTTCAACCTCCTTGATACCTCCATAATTCATGTAGAGCGTAGAAATGAATCAATTAATAACGAAAGAGAATGGAGACGACATTATGTCCTACCGACGTAAGTGCAGTCTTCAACATTATATATACCATGGGAAGGTCGAAACTGGAAGAATATAACTTACATGCTGAGAGATATCACTCTAGGGGATCTCGAGAAATACCCGGGAGGACAGAGGCACATCAAGAAGGATGGGCGCATGAAAATGCCGAATGTGGGAAGCGCCCCTGACCGGACCCAATATGTGCTGGTGAATATAGGAAAATCATGTCTTGAAATTCAAGAGTTTGGAGAGCAGCGCAGTATATAGGTTGCTGTGTGATCCAAATGGTAGTAGACAACCTCGACTCCTCGACTACAACCGTGCCATTTCCGACCCTTTCATTCCTCGCTCGATCCTCGCTTTACAGTGTGCAAACCACTCCTGCTCCAGGATACTGTACACGTATACATCTGTATATCCGCCCTGCCCATCCGTCCAGTGCTCCCGTTCCACCCCCTCGAACGTCGCGAGCCGCTCGGTCCACCCGCGCACGACCGCGTTATCACCCGCCGTCCGCGCCACCACGCGGTGGATCTTTTCCTCCTCAAACATGTACTCCAGTGCTGCATGGACCGCCTCGCGCCCGAGCCCCGCGGCAAAGTGTTTCGGGCGCATGATGACGCCAATCTCGCACGAGTTGCTCAGGGAGCGCTCGATGTGGTGCAGTCGAACCATCCCGACGAATTGCTGTGGCGCGTTGCCGTCCCGCGTGTAGATGTTCAGCGGCATGGCCGTCGAGCCGGCCGTCTCCTCGAGTCGGCGTGCGCGGACATCCGCAAGGGAGAACTCGGAGAAGCCTGGCAAATTGCGCATGAAGCGCGTCGTCGCGGGATCATTCCAGAGGGAACTCATGGCTTCATCGTCCGCTTCCACCGGCGCCCTAAGCACTAGCCTTCCAGACTTGGAAATTATCGGCGCCTTGGGAATCATCGTCGTATGTGGATCGGAGGAGTAGTAAAGGGGGAGTATTTTGAAGAAAGGGCTGTTTTTTGAGGAATGCACATTACCAACTCGTTTATTAGGGTCGAAACCGATGTCGCCTATTTTCCCCTCTCGTGATGGGATCACCGCCTGCCATCCGAGTCTGACTGTTGGCATCTCGCAATTCAGTACTTAAAGTTACTATATTGTCCTCCAGTGGCACAGGACATCACTTCCGCAGTTGGCCTGTGAGGTGCTGCGGAGCGAGATGGATATGGAAGAGCAAAAAATAAAAAATCTATCCTGTTCGAGCCTTATCCAGAGAATTGACGAAGAACACCAAAAATAGCCACAGACAGCATTTTTAGCAACCCATTCCTCCTTCAGGTGGCCTTCTCGGTTTTTTCTGACGTGGAGTTTCATCACAAGGTGAAACATTTTTTACTTACTAGTACCGAGCCCTAGACTCGAAGTCTCGAACCAGTCGCTATTAAACCGTGGAGTTGATGGTAGTTGATTCAACACCACGCCTATCAAACGATTGTTCAAGACTTTGATAGGACTGGTTCGAGTCAAACCGAGCCCAGTTTCATTGATGTTTGTACAGGCCGGCGCTGATTTTCATTTATCTTGTATGCTCCACAGCCGAGGGCGCAACGCGATCACAGAGCTGCCTCCCACGCCAAATTGGGGCGGGATTGAGTGGAAAGCGTCCGAAAAGCTATGTATGGTCCCCGCCGTGGCTTGGGGAGGAGGATTGGTTGGAAAAGGCGTTTTATGAACGAATTTACTTAAAGGCTCAGGCTCAGCATGCCCGAAATCAAGACGGAATTAAAGCCTCCGGCAGGATGCAGCTCCCGCCGTCGCTTATTTTCTATTTTTCTTGGGGTTAAAACCTGGTAAACCGTCGAATCACGTTGTCCAAGTAGTGCTTTTAGTACTAGTGCAGATTCTGACTAGTACTAGTCCGTTTTTTACCGTAATACGGTTGCTGACCAGGGATACGGTTGCCGAGCTAAGCGTTTGCGGTTCCGAGGCCGCCTAGATCAAGTTACCTTTCTTCTGACGCTGTGATGCGATCTTCGCCCGCCAGTTGAGCATTTTACCAGGTGTATCGGTATCCTGGAATTCAAGTGGAATTGTTGAATTGTCAAGTTTCTGTCAAGTCGGCGTACTACTAGTATCCGGAATCCGGATCCGCGTAACATGTAGAAGGCAATTTCCTGAGAATCTGGCATCTGTCCCTCCGAGCCAGCGAAAAAGCGGGCTGTTCGAGGCCCGGGTGAGACTTGCCAATGGGTTCTAGTTCCATGTCTAAGGTTGTTTCGGTTTTAATTTCGGTCGATCGGCCCGTCCATGAAGCTTATGCATCAAGTTTCAGCTTCTCGTTCCAAATCAAGAGGTCTCAAATCGCGTTATCGTACACACGCATCAACTAACGTAAAGGACCTCCCCCCCAAATGCGGAAAGCCATCACTCCGATTCACAGGTCGTTTCGCGCCACACGGTACATCGGCGCGTCGTGACACTTCAACAAGTCTTTCAATATAGTTCATTCTACCCCTGCTACAGTTTCTGGTACTCTATGACCTTCACAAGAGCAAACTACCTACCCCGATGACAATTTCTGCTAACGAGGAGCGGGCACACGTGATTTATTACGGAAGTTGATCAGTGTGCACTTGGTGTGCACGATCGCGATCCAACGATCTGCGACCCCTTGTCCCGAATCAACATCGAGTCACCCACCATCACCTTACATCCCTTCAAAATCGAGGGAGCAGCCGCCTTCGACACCCTTCATCGATTCTGCCCTTGAGTTTCTCCAATTGGAGATTGAATATGAGATTGGACATGCACCGCCGGGACAGCAAGGCGATGCCAAGATCCTGCATCATCTGGGACGTCCCCCGGGCCCAATCCCACACCATAAAAGACATGCACGATGTTTCTCCGCAGGTCGAAACATCTTGTCTACTGCTACTTACCTGGCGCTGCTTTTAATGTATATATCCCGCGCGGGATCGCTAACTTTTCTGTGATCTCATAAGGCATAGACCACTGCTCTCTGGCCTGTATTGATTGTGATTACTAATTTACCTTCCAGTCCCAGTCGACGTTTCCTACCCTTAGCCGCAGCTGCGTCGGTAACGAGCTGTATGTACGAGCCGCGGAACAGATATCATATATCTCGCGCGCTGCACGTTGAACTGCGGCTATGTATTATTTCCCGTTCTGAATCTCTAATATCCGATATTGCTCAGCTGCACTCTAAGCCCTATTGGAACCCCTGTATCATCACGAAAAGTGGGGAGTTATTGTAGAGGAATATATACCTTTATAAAGCCCACAATGTACAAAATCCATGGTAAAGTGCCAATAGACTCCAATCGTTCGTGGTTTCCCTGCATACAAACCTCTGAGTTACATAATAAGCTTAACTGAGTCTGTTCCCTTGCCAATTGTGTAGTAACATTCAAAACTACCATGTCTTGCAAAGGCCCACCGAGCTGGTCGGAATTTTGTGCAAACACCTATCAGCTGTGTCTTCACCGACAACATTACTAACAGCCTGTTGAAGGCTTTGTATTGCTTGGTGAGGGTTTGCAACACACGAGAAAGCTTTGTAAACTCCCATCACCTTGATGGCGGATCAACAGACAATACCAGATGCTCCCGCTTTTGGTGATGACGGTCCTGTTCGTCGTGTGCAAATGGAATCGGATTGAATCTCATGTAAATTCTACAATACGCACCTAGCTTCAACTCAACGAGATCCAGAGCCGCCATCCGATATCCAGCAACTGACATTTAGTATTTCAAACAGTACAGACGAACAGACAAGCAGAGCAGACAGACGGACAGACAGACAGCGTTCTTCCCTCCCCTTTCATTCTTTCACTCCTTCAAGCTTTCATCACCCCGCCCCGCCCCGCCCCGCCCCTTCCCGTATTTTATCCCCCCACGACCCTCCCATCTATAGTATACACCATCCACGCAACCGAAAACTCTGACAAACAAACGAAAGAGAAAATAGACCACTTGTATTCGTGCCGCGCCGACACCGGCCCTAGTCGCGGCACTCGTCAGCCCAATTCTTCGCGAGCGCCGATCCTCACCTCCAGCGTCAGGGACGGGACGGGCACGCTCAGAGCATGAGCGCGCCCTCGCTCGCGAGCGCCTGCCCCTCGCGGATGTACTCCTCGTAGAGCGCCTTGTAGTCGCGGTGCCAGCGGCTCAGCGCGGGGCGCCCCTGCGCGACGTCCGCGGCGGCCCACATGATGCGCAGCTGGTCGATCTGGGGGGTGTTAGTGGCGGTGGGGCGGAGACGGAGAGGAGACGAGAGGGAGAGAGGAAGGTGGGAGTAGCGCACAGAGGAAGTAAATAACAATGAGGAGAGTCCGAGTCTGAGTCGTGGGGAGTAAAGTACGGCATGGGTGGGAGGGAGGATCGAAGTGGAGGGCGGGCAACGGTGGCTGGGCAGATAACGAAACATCGCGCAAAGCGAAAAGGGGGCCAGATGTGGATGCGGGCAACGGGGAGACGGGAGACGGTGGGGACGCCGCGAAGCACGGAGGCGAAAGAGATAAGCGATGCGGAACAGAAGCGAACGGGGGTGGAGGTGTGTAAGGCCGTCTCTCGACGACGGAAAGTGGAGGGTAGAAGGAACCAAGGGTTGCGCAGGAGCGACGAGAAGAACGGAAAGGCGCGCCATCCTCCTAACACTCCAAGAGTCCCCTCCAAAGTAAGAACACGAACGCAAGGACCCAGAACACAAAAGCGACCAGCAAAGAAGCAAACGCACCTCCGGCCCCGTCTCGTTATCCGGACACAGCACATAAAACTCGCCCGCCGCGACGCGCGCGAGCATGTGCCGCACCGTCTCCTGCGCCGTCCACGCGCCCGCGGGCTTGGCGCCGCCGCTGTGCGCGCCCGTCAGGCCTGTGTACGTCCAGCCGGGACTGGGGGAGGGGTTAGCGAGGTGAAGAAGAGGACGAGGACGGGGGAAGAAGGAGGAAGAGGAAAGACGGCTAGGAGGAAGGAAATCTCGAATGTAAGAGAGTCGGTCAGCCACACGCCGGCCTCAATACGTGTCAGCCGCCCATCCCTTCTTTCTTTATACATTCATCCGCCCACACACCCCGTTCCCCCCGCGCTACGAATCCGAAGAGGAAAGGTCAACGACGGGCACCGAACCCCGGCGCACTGCACCACACCGCGCAACTCTCGGCCGCTCACCCGTAGCCATGTCCATCGTCTACATGACGCGCCGCTGCGCAGGCTCGACGCGGCATGCGCCACGCCAGCCGTGCTTTGTGCGGGGCCGGGAACTGCCGCCTCGTCCGTCAGGCCTTCTTCATCCCCGTCGCCCGGTGACCGCACGACACGCGACCCGCGCGCATCGCCCAGTCGACGCGGCGGCCGTACACCCATCAAGGCAAGACGCGCGACGGACGCGACGCGCCATAGAACCCCAACGCCAGCGCCCCCGTGCGCTCCTCCGGGGCTCGACCACAACACGGCGTCAGCCGTTTCCCCTGCTCCTACAATCCATCCACACACCCCGTCGCGGTGAGTCGCCCATTGCCCGCGCCGGCCTTGGACGCGACCCGCGCGCATCGCCCAGTGGACGCGGCGGCCGTAAACCCAATCGAGACGAGCCAACGGACGCGACGCGCCATAGAACGCCAACGCCAGCGCCCTCGTGCTCTCCCCGCTGCCGAGGACTCTCGCGTTGCCTGTCAGCCAATCACCTGCGGGTGTGTACCCGTCAGCCGCTTCCCTCGTCGTCCCCTTCACCTTTTCCACACCGCACAATCCGGCCCGCTGTCCTCGTCGCCCAGTGGCACAATCGACGCGTCGCGTCGACCACACCAGACGCTTCAGCACGATGCGCGACGCCCGCGCCGACGCGCCAAGGCTCGCCCCCTCGTTCCTCGTTCCCCATCCCCCTCCACCCACACATCCAGCCCGCGGCCCTCGTCGTCCGGCCAGCCACACACTCCCCGCGCCGACCGCACGACCACCAAGTCGAGGCGAGGCGAGGCGAGGCGAGGCGTCTGGCGTACCCCAGCCCGCGGCACCCCGCCCGAGACGCGCAGAACCGACGGACGCGCCGACGCGCCGCTCCGCCCCCTCTCCTTCCCGAATCCACACACACACAAGTAGGGCGGCTCCACCACCCCACCGCCCTACCGATCGCGAGACGAGCGCAACCGACGTCCGCCCGGGCATGCAGACGCGACCTCGCCCGCTTGCCTGCCAGCCACCTCTCCGGCCCAAGTCTCCACCGGTCGTCAGCCGCCCCGCCCCAAATCGCCGCGTCAGCCGCACCGGGGGACAGCTTCCTTCTCTTCCACCCACCGTGCGCAGGCAGTCACCAGCATCAGCATCATGGACTGGGAGCCGCTACCGCCGGCCCACCACGGCGTCCTCTCCGCGAGAAGGCCCCATGCCGCGGTAGACGCACCCACGCCGTCCCGCCGCGCTCGCCACACTCGCCGCACTCGCCACACTTGCCGCACTCGCCCCTCCTGCCCACGGCGTCAGCCCCCGCTGTCACCCCCACCCCGCCCCCGCGCCGCACGCCAGCCGCGGCATCGGAACGAGCAAGGGACGGCCCTCGGCCCTCGGCCACGCCCCAAAACCATAGCAAGGAACGCCCCCCCGCCGCCGCCCCGCACTCCTTTCAAACCCCCCCCCCTCCCAAAAGAAACCAAAAAATAACCAACAAAAACAGATAAGCGAAAAAAAAAGAAGAAAACAAAAACAAAAAAGATTCAAGGAAGACAAAACACGCACACGAACAGATGCGCGCTCACGCTCCCCGCGCCGCCCGCCGCCGCGCGCGTGCGCAGCTCGTGCGCGAGGCCCTCGGTGAGCGACTTGACCGCGGCTTTGGACGCGTTGTAGGCGGTGTTGCCGCTGGGGGGTGTGTGAGTTGTTTAATATTGTTGAGAAGAGGAGGAGGAAGGAAGGATAAAGAGGACAAGGGAAGGGGGAGGTGGGGAAGGGGGAGAGGAGGGAGGGTACGAGTATGGGGAAGGGAGGAAGCGTCGAGAGGAAGGTGAGGACGGAGGAACGGCATGACTGCGCGCGTCAGCGGGAAGGAGGCGGATGGGGGACGCGTTCCGGGACGGCGCTGACCAGCGAGGGGAGCCGGGACGGGAAGGGGAACGCGCGAAGCAGGAAGCAGGAAGGAAGGAAGGAAGACGGGACGGAGGAGGGCGGGGGACACGAGGGACGGGGACACGAGGAACGGGGGACGGGGCACGGAGGACGGGGGCGGACGGAAGGCGGGGACGAGTATGGGGGAAAGGAGGACGGGGGCGGAGGACGAGGGAAGGCGGGGGCATGAGGAACAGGGGCGGAAGTGGTATGCGTAGAAGCGGGGTAGAAGCGGGGTGGGAACGGGGAACGGAAGGGAACGGGTCCAAACAAGCGCGACGCGGGAAGTGGACGCGCCGATACCGAGAACGGATGTGCGATAAGGGATGTGCGATGGAACGAAATAGGCATGGGACGCGGCGCGGCGCGTCGGGAGATGGGCGCGAGGTATGGAGGTATGGAGGCAGGGGAATATGGGAAGGTATAGATGGCGCGCGTCGATGCATAGCAGAGTGGAGGATATGGGGGGGTATGGATAGGCAGGGCGCGGAGGCCCGAGTATGGAGGGGCGGGGATGAGTACGTATGCGGAGATGCGAGTGGGGACTCGAAGAAAAGGACGGGGAAGGCGCAGGGGGAGGGGGAGAAGGCGGGGGAGGAACGAAGAAGGCAAGGCAAGGCACGGCCCAACGCGGTCGCGTGCCCTCTCGCAGGGGCGGGCGCCTCCTCTATCCAAAAACCCCAAAAACGCGAAGAAAACCACTCACGGCGGGTTCGTCACGCCCTGCTTGCTCCCCGTGTTGATCACCATCGCCGGGTTCTCCTGGTGCAGCATCGCGCCCACGAACGTCTGCTGCACCGCCACGACCCCCAGCACGTTCGTCGCGAACACCGCGTGCCACGCGGAGAGGTTGTCGAGCGAGGTGCCTGGGCGAGGTGAGCACGAGGGTAAAAGAGGGGAGAGAGGGGGGGGGAGAGGAAGGAGAGTCGCGGCGACGCGCTCCCGCAAGAGAATGCCTACGACACGGGCACAAGGTAATGCCTGCGGCGCGGACAGATGGCCTGCGGCGCCAGAGCATAGATTGCCTGCGGCGCGCTCGACAGTCTAACGACGGTCTCGTAGGGCGCGGTCCCCGGGCGCTCTCTACCCAACATCTCACAAGGCTCACTCACCCTGCACACCCTCCTCCCCGCCCACGCCCGCATTATTCATGAGCACGCCGACCTCGTGCCACGTCTCGTACACGGTGTCACGCAGGCGCACGATGTCGGCGAGCACGCGCACGTCCGTGGGGACGACGAGGACGTTCGCCTCGCCGACGAGGTCCGCGAGGTCCGCGGCGAGGGCGGTGAGGGCGGGGAGGGCCGCGGGCAGATCGGCGAGCGCGATCTTCATACCGAGGGCGGCGAGTTCGCGCGCGGCGGCGGCGCCGATGCTGGGTGCGTCGTGGGTTAGAGATGCCATCGATTAGGGCAGGGAAGCGCACCCAGAGGCGGCGCCGGTGATGACTGCGACGCGGCCGGGGTGGAGGACGGGGTGGGCGGTGTCGGCGTCGGTGGGGTCGAAGGCGCCCGACGGCTCGAACGACGCCGAGCCCGACAGCGCGGGCCGCTTGGGCGAGGGCCCGCGCGAGCGGGGTGACTGCAGCATTGCGGGACGGTAAGACGGTAAATATGAGGAAGGGAAAGTAGAGACGGGAGAGGAAGTGGGGGCGTGACGTCACGATGCCGGCGACGACGGGCGCGATGGGCACGATGCCGGGCACGACGAGCGCGATGCCGACGGCGACGAGCAGCACGCGGGGGCACAACGAGCACGAGCACAGCACCGGGCTCCGGATAGCGCCGTCGCCGTTGACAGTTTATGTCAAGCAGGGTTTCTGGCGGCCGACACGGACGGTGTGCGCCAGCCGCTAGCCTGTGATTCCCGTTTGCTTCCGCCCAGCTGGCATCTGGACCCACACCTAGTCTGGTGCTCTCGAGTCCCTTTTCACCCTGCTACCGTACGCACCAATTGCTTCCCTGGTCCGCGCGTCTATCGGCGTCTAAACGCTAAATCCACGTACTTGCGGGCGCTAACAGCTAGTGTTGCTTCTCTGCGGTACACGTCCCCTCCCTCAAGTCACTCGATATCGATTAAAATCGCCGCCACCTCCAGCATCCCGCGCATATAAACACGTCCCATCTCGATCGCTCCGTTGGCCCAGCCCAACCCTGCTAGTCACCGGCCTCGCTGCTCCAAAACGCGCCGCCGCAACCGTCGAACGCGTCCCGGGTCGCTGCACCGCGAACTAACCGGCCCCACAAGTAATCGCTGTGCAACATGAAGGAGGGAATACCCCGAAGCGTCTCTCCCGGGATGTCCCGCGGAAACCCATGTACCGCTGGTGGGCAGGACAGCCTGAGTAGAGACTCCGCACTTCGCGAACACGAGGTCAGGCTGCGAAACCCGCGCCGCGATCTTGTACGTTGTAAGTACGCCTCGGGTGGAAAAAAGAACGCGCCTGCCCTCGGCAAAACTGATTCGACCCGGGTTCGAACCGAGCACCGCCTGTGGAGCTTCCGAAGCTGTGAAACAGAAGTGATAAACCAACTACACCATCGAACCGAGGGTTGATCCGACGTGGTGCGTGGTGTGGTCCGTGGGGGGGGCGGATGGGCTTTTTTAACTTCTAGGGAGGAAGTGCGTCCCCGCCGGGCCAAGTTCTGTAGGCCTTGGCCAGCTTCTGCATCAATCCTATGCGACCGAACCGCGATGAAGCCAATGCATCAACTTCGCGCTCGACTTTCCGGTGCGGGTGCTCGGACTGAATTACCCGGATGCATGTGCATATATTTGCGGCTGGGTAGGCTGGAACTTATAAGTATCTCGGCGCCAAGCTCGGCAGCTAAAATCCCCCGTGCGCACTCACCCGCTCCTAACGCGTACCGAAGCGCCAGGTGCAGGTGCGCCAACACGCGCCGCGCGGACGGTCCGGTCGATCGTGGCGGGCGGCTGGGCACCGTGACGGACGTCGTTCGCGCCGCCGCGGGCTGGTCTCGCGGGCGTCCACGGGTGCTCACGCCCAGACCTGGGTGTATCATGTCATGTTATAGCATCCCGTGTGTGGGCTGCATTTCATTTCCTGCCATGCGGCTCGTTTATATGCGTCGCTTCGCCGAGTCGATTGGGTACATGCGTATTTCCGAGCTTACCCTACGTTCTCGATTCTCGAAGAAGCTCGGTACGTAAGAAAAAAATCTTTCTCTAGATCTCCTACCCAGCGCCTCGGCTTTATCGCTCGTGCTAGGCAAATTCCGACGTTGGACAGAAAATATTCAAACAGCACCGCGTCTGTTGCATGCGCGAGCCGCATATTTCGTCGGGCGGCTGGGACCCATTTGATCCTACGCGCATGTGCGTATTTTAGGTCGCTATCGTACATTAAACGCGGAGCTTGATTCAACTTCAACTTCAACTTCAACTTCATCGAAACGTTCAATCGAACATGAATCACGTGCGTGTTCGAAAAATTGTCTGGGTATCCTCCCTGCCGCGGGCGTTCCATGTTTTACCCCCCGCTGCTGAGCGAGTGGAATCTTGGCGTGCCTCCACCGCACGTGTACAGTGAGCTCTCGGGGAATTCGGAACGGTGTGAATTTGGAAACAAGTGATTCCTCCTCTAGATCTTGACCGGCTTTATTGCGGGGACGCCGCCGACCCATTTCTGACACGCAAATATTCATCCTATCCCGAGTCGTCTCTACAGAATTTTCGCCGTTCTTCAAGTAGGCCTCAGCCGCGCAAAATACCCGCTCCACCTTGCCTGGTGCGCCGGATAGAATTTAATTTTGTTTAAAAGCTGGAATGCATTTCCTTCATTCAGGGGTGCCGCAGCGCCCCGTTGAATTCCTCTGCTGATGTGCATCTGCGCATCTCTCTAGTGCCCAGCATCTGGGCTCTGGGCTCTGAGTGCACGAGTCCCTTTCTTCCGCGTCCCCGCACCGTCCATTGTTGCCCCGGTCCGCGACTCCGGATCCGCGCCAGCCTAGCGCGCGTCTATCGGCGCGTCTGTCGAGCGCCCGTCGCGCGTCTAAACCTTGGACGCTCAACGGCACACGTCCCCGCCTGTGAACAAACGACGCTCCCTTACCGATATCGATTAAATCCCCGCCACTAGACTGCCCCACGCTGGAGTGGAGCGGCCACGCGGAGCTCAATGCGCTGCCGCTGAGCGTCGGGGGCAAGCGGGCAGGGAAAACGCGCACCGCTGCGGCGCCGACCTTGACCGTGCATGCGGCGGGGCACATGGTGCGTGTGCAAAGCAGCTATTATCCCGCTGGCCATACTTTCAGGGTCCGCACGATAAGCCCGAGGAGTCGCTGGCGCGGGTTAATCGCTGGATTGCAGGAAAAGCGCTCTAGTATTCAAAAGCGTTGTCGAGAAATGGCGATGACCAACGGAGCGGAATGTATTCATTCCATGTATCCAGTTGACGAGGTAACCACACATCGCCGCATTCGATTAGACAGACGTGAGTGCGCTCCCGCAGTTCCAAGAGAGCGCCTCGTCGTTGAAATCTATCCCCGGCGCCCGAAAGTCAGGGATCTCCCCGCTGATAACCAAGCGCGTCCCGACACAGTTGAGCTCGCTGACAAAATTTAAACCAACATCAGACCTGGCACGTACTCGTGCACGGAAAGGGGCGGACGCACGAATAGAGGAAACAGGTATAGCCGTCGGTCAGTCCGCGCGCACTGGATATGGTGTGGATGAATGGCCCCGTCATCGGGCCGCAGCCGGTGAAGTTCGGCGCGTCGAAGGGAGCAGAGACAAAGGTCGCACAGCTGCCTCCGAAATTGATGTCGGTGCAGACTTCCCCGAGCGAGACGACTTCCCGCGGGACGAGGGCGCTCTGCACCGAGCGCCTTAGTAAGTTTCTATAGTGGGTGGTCTGAATTTTGACACGTACGGGTGCAGCGAGGACAGCGGCGATGAGGGAAAAGAACACGGTGAAGGAGTGCATTGTGGTCTGGAACGAAGCTCGGAAGGGAAATGAAGACTCGGAGAGAGACTGAGGAGCAAGTTGGGTTTGTGGGTGATTTTATACTAGGGCAGGCGCCTCTTTTGAAACGCACAGATTAAGCGCCGTCAATGGGCTGGACGTGCCATGAATTTATTGAACCCTAGACCGGGGGTTGCGTGTGATTCCATAGATCCAGTAGACGCGCGCCGTCAACTGACAGTAGGGAGGACGTGAAGTTGTCGAGGTAAGCCACAAATGGGCGCCTCTTTTGAAACGCCACGGACGGCGGGCCATGAATTTATTAAACCCTAGACCGAGGGTTGCGTGTGGTTCCATAGATCCAGTAGACGCGCGCCGTCAACTGACAGTTGAACTGGCTAGGAAGGACGTGTTGCGAGTCGGGGGTAAGCCATAAATGTATTGACCCCTCTACCGAGGGCTGCGCTGCCCGTCCAGAAACCGGAGAATCCTGACGTACGAATCTGCGCTTGCTACTACTAGTCTAGAATCTGTCCTCTCTTCCAAGGTGAGCCATGTTCAGATTTATCCGTTCAGCTAATTTCCTGCTCCAATGCAGTGGCTGCTAGTCTCTTATACTGGAAACAGGCGCTACAACGGGAAGCTCGTGCCTCTGAGTGGTCGCAGGCACTTCCCGACTCTCGGGCCTGACCGCCGCGGCGCTGCCCATGCAATCCGTTCAGGGCCCGAATGTATTTCATCCCGCAGTATGATTTGCGCAACGAGGTTGCTTTATTTATTCGTTGCTATTAATGCGATGAAGACAATGGACAAATCCTGACTACGAATTTTCACCCGCGGTGTCCTCACAAAAAAATCAACTGGACGAGCAAAAACAACTGGCACGTGAGAGCGACATTATTTTTTTCCGCAGCCTCACTTATGTCGAGTCCAGACTGTGCCTACTGTGCCAGCCCGCCTAGGTGATCATCTAATATGACAGTGCTGCTCGTGCCGGCTGATCTCGTGGCACAACGAAGATAAACGTCGGTGGGAACGGGCTGTCATGTTCATGTGGTGCGTGTATAAATAATACTATAGAGTTTCCCGCAATTGGCCACTCAACGATGATTGGTTCTCCCCCATCGCAATGGCAGTCGACTCACCCGAAATTGCTACTGCGTGGCTGAAGACCTTCGGAGACTTTCTTACGGCGGGCGACGTGGCAGGGGCAACATCGTGCTTTTCCCCAGACGGCTACCTGCGCGACATCCTCGTCTTCACATGGAAGAATCGCACGTTGGGCGGGCACGCGCGGATTGCGGCGTACCTGAAGGATACGCTCAAGCCCGCCGCTATTACCCAGGTTCTGCTCGACACCAGGCCGCATTTGACCCCCGAGTTCGGGCATGTAACGCATGCTGCGTCGGGGGTGTCCTCTGGGTTCACCTTTGAGACCACGGTCGGCCACGGGCAAGGCTACTTCTCGCTTGTGCAGAATGAGGCCGGGGTGTGGAAGGCGTTGATGGTGTTCACGAGACTTGCGGATATTCGGGGACATGAGGAGTCTGGCCCAGAGAAGGGGGTGTATGGCGGACACACAATTGCGTGGCACGATGTTCATCGCCAGCGTCGAGAGGACATCGAGCGTAATCCGCATGTTTTAATCAGTGCGTATTCATCGAATAATTCGCTATTTGCCGCTAAATTGAGGTTCAGTTGGCGCGGGCCAGACTGGTCTGAACGTAGGAGCCAGATTTCGTCAAATGAATATACCCTCTCTTATAATCGAGACGAATGCCCGAGTTGGAGACAATTGGAGGAAGAGGTACCCGACCTTGACGCTGCACACAATCAAAACGCAACACACAAGTATGTTGTAAATCCAGCATGTCAGAACAGCATTTAACAGTTGTCTTCTTCCAGTGTTATACCAACCGTACCCCGCCAACTGGCCTATCTACACCCCGCGCAACAAGCTGGCTGATTGGCTCGAACATTATGCGATCTCTCAAGATCTGGTTGTATGGACGAATTCTCGCGCACTTCCCACGCCAATTTACGACCCCGTCTCCAAACGATGGACCGTCGTCGTTGACCGAGCGGGCGAGCAAATCACCCTCCGTCCAGCTCACATCGTCCTCGCCGCTGGCACCGTGGGTGCTCCTCGGATTCCGTCCATCCCCAATGCGGACGTCTTCACTGGGACCAACATTCACGCCGCGGCGTATGCTGGTGGGAAACAATTCGCCGGGAAACGCACGCTGGTCGTCGGCGCGGGCAATAGTTCTGCGGATATCTGCCAAGATCTTGCTTTTCAGGGTGCGGCGTCAGTCACGATGCTCCAGCGCTCCTCGACGTGCGTCGTGTCTTGCGAGAACGTCGCGCGAAAACTGGAGCGCCTGTGGCCCGCAGATGTGCGGACGGATGTGGCGGATTTCAAGGTAGAGGTGATGCCGTATCTACTCCTGCGAGAAATTGGAAAGGCGACGACGGATAAGATGTGGGCAGAGGAGAAGGAGACTCACGAGGGGCTCAGGGAAGCGGGATTGAGCCTGACTATGGGCAAGGATGGAAGCGGACAGTATCCAATGATCTTTGAGCGCTTTGGGGGTGCGTGAATCTTAAACGCATTATCTTTTGAACCTTGCTGATGCCTAAAGGTGGATCTAGGCTATTGTAGGCGGGCCGCATTCATCTATATCAACACCACTTGACTTTTGTTTGGTAGGGCTCGACGTCGGCGTCGCGAAACTCATTCGTTCTGGCGACGTCAAAATTAAACAAGGTGTCGAGATCGCGCGGTTCACCGAAAACTCTGCCGTGTTTACCGATGGATCATCTCTGGAAATTGACGCCGTAATATTTGCGTGGGTGCACATTCACTTTGTGCTGAATATAATCTAAGAGTGAACCTGTTTCAGAACATCCTATGAGAGCATCCGCGAAACCATGCGCGAACTATTTGGCGACACTACCATAGATCAGACGAGCGTGGTATGGGGAACCGATGAGGAGGGCGAGCTAAACGGGTGTTACCGCCCTTCAGGGCATCCTGGTGTGCGTACAAATGTATCTATCGCTCCACCCACGCTGACCCCTGCCCTCTTCGCACTGACTTGACTTCACATTCCTCGAAAATCCATTAGTTGTGGTATGCCGCCGGTGATTTCGGAATTTCGAGGTTCTATTCTAAGCAACTGGTGGAGTTTTCTCCGTATTAGATTCTTCTTCAGGCTCAACTTCCTCATCAGGCGCTCGAAATTATGGCAATTGAACTGGACCTCTTGACGTTGTGACGTCCTTTGTATGCATCATAAATTGAATTGAACATCAGGAATATTTCGTGAACTAGACATTCACCATGAGATGCCGTAAAGGTGGGCATGGCTACGAGTTAATTTCAATCATGTTACATCCTCTTCGGTTTCACTCGTAGCACCTGTGGATCGCGACTCGGCGCCTCGCTTGTGCTCTGATTCATCCATCAATCTGGATCCCAACTGCTGTCGAACATAACACGTGTCTCAAAAGTAATCTTCCCACTGCTTCGAACTCGCGCAGCCGAGGTTCCGAACCTACTTTGACTCTTCTTTGAGTGGTTAGACTTCAAGTTCTTGTTGCCCGCTCAAAATCCAATGATGGCATTGATGCGTGCCGGAACACCGGGGGCAAAAGCCGACGCATGTCGTTTTGCGATGGGGACGATGCCGGAAACGTCGAGCGCGATGCCGGCGACGACGAGCAGCACGCAGGGGCACAACGAGCACGAGCACCGGGCTTCGGGTGTAGAGAATACAATGTAAGAATAGTGTCCTCAGCCGCACACGAATGTAGTGGAGACTCAGTGGTATTGACCTGTAGAGAATACAACGTAAGAATAGTGTCTACAGGTAAAGTAAGTGTCCGTAGTGGGTAAGTAAGAGTGAAAGACGTACCCTCAGCTGCACACGAATGTAGTGGAGACTGAGGGACATGTATGAGGGGCCGCCCTAATATATAGGGCGGCTACCGATCACAAGTGAAACATAGAAACAAAATAAAACAGAAACGCTCCGCATTGGGAGCTGGACGCCAAACGCCTAGAAAGGCAATGCGCCTTCTCAACACTCCCCCTGGCGGACAGCACTCTTGCGCTTCCAATCCAACCCAAGCATTGAGACGAACTTCTCGTGCGCCGGACAGGCAAGCGCCTTGGTCAGGATGTCGGCACATTCTCCTTCCCTGGGACCGACAAGATTGCAATCTCCCCATCCTGCACGTGTTCGCAAATGAAGTGCCAGCACGTGTCGATGTGCTTCGATAGCCCGTGCCCCTTCGTCGTCTCCGTGAGGCTGATCGACCCGAGGTTATCGCCGCGGAGGCTATACGGGAGTTCCTGAGGTAAAAAGACGCCTGCCAGCCAATTCTTCATCCAGCTGGACTGCTGCGTGCCACACGCCAGCAGATGTACTCAGCTTCGGTCGAGGAGAGGGCTACCACAGCCTGCCTCTTTGACGACCAGCAAACCGGAGCACCACCCATAAAGAAGACGTAACCGGATGTCGAGCGGCACGTATCCACGCAGCCTGCCCAATCCGAGTTGACGAACCCCGCTGGTTTCAGCCCGGAGCCCGAGGTGGTCGTGTCCGAGGGCGGTGTGTAGCAATCTCTAATCCAACGTGCCCTTGATGTAGCGAAGAACCCTGATAAGAATCTCCCAGTGGTCGGGTCCCGGATTAGATTGGATGTGCCCAAGGGCGCAGCAGGTGTAGGCGAGATCGACGTGAGTCCCAGAGCTCCCCCAGACCAGAGTGCCCAGGATGGGGTGGAAGGGTTTGTCCTTCATGAAGGCGGTGTCTTCGAGCGGAAGCGGATTAGGCGAAGCGGTGATCTGATACCCGGCGGGAAGCAGTGTCGACAAGGATGATAGATCAGAGTAGCCGAAGTGATCCAAGACTTTCTCGAAGTACTGTGTCTGGGAAAGTCCAATTGATCTGTGGCTTAGCTTTTTCCACTTCGCTGCAAACTCGTTGACAACGCGACGGCTCTCTGCCTCCAATGATGACATGCCCAAGACGTTGTCTGTGTGCGTGGAGGTAGTACTCCGTGCCTCGCATGCGCGTTCTGATGCAGGGATCTGCAGTGTTCTCCTTGTAACCAAGGTTGCGATAACCCTCAGCAAGGAGTCGATACCAGATGTGGCCTGCCTGCACTAGCCCATACAGCGGTTGCAGAAGCAAACAGACCTTATCCTCCTCCCCCTGCTTCGTGAACCCAGTTGGCTGCTTCATGTACACCGGTGATAGGCTGGCCCTGTGACCAGGCGTGAAATCTTTCAATTTTGTGTCTGTTGTTACTCACTAGGGCCATATAAACCAATAAATCACGTTCCAGAGAGCTAGTGCGAGGTCCGAGCATCTAGCTAAGGATATACTACGTGTGCTACCTGTAGGCGCTCGGTTGTGATGACGTTACCACTATGGGCCAGATTCCCAAGCAGCTATACTATCTTTAGCGAAAGGTCATCCATCCGTTCTGTGAGGAACTGGGACTTGCCTGCACAATCCTACCAAGGACATAGTTACTGCACACCATCTAGACAATGGGCAATACGCTGGGGACACGATTAGAGTTTACACAACGTCGCGGCGGTCAAAGCGGCCTCGCACGGCGGCAAGTCGACACTTCCCGATAAAGCCGATCAGGCTTTTGACAGGAAGTGTCAACGGTTTAACCGGACCGATGATCGGGCCAGCGGAACACAACTCCGCGTGGATAAATAGAGATCACCCGGGTCTAGGCACTCGCTTTATCTAAAGCCCAGAAACCATATGGAGCTGTCATTAAACACATGGGATCTGCAGCGCAGCAGCTGCGGATTCGAGTCAGAATGGAGCGCGCCATGCGGCTCGTTCCTGGTGTGACTGAGGACGGAGGTCTCAGCCACCATTAAAATAATAAATATACCATTTTCTCGCGAACTAACTTTCAACAGGACCAGTTTCGCAGCTAAATGAGCTCGGAGCGTTTATCCGACGAGTTCTGAATACCCGTTTGTATTATTTTGTGACCAGATACTGTGATTTCCTTATTTAGATCTCTCGTTTGTGTAAATACCCGTAGTTCTCTAGGAGGAGGCCAGTGGATTCTACCCTTTTTTACCCAGAGACCAAGGCTACCAGCTAGGTCCTGTGTGGAAATGTCTAGACTCTATTCAGCACAACTCTAGGAACTTTTAGTTCTTTCAGTTAGCTTACATTGTGGGAATAAATTTGATTTCAATTGATATTTGAACGCGAGACAAGTTGAGAAGTTCGAAAGGACTAATCAAGTGCAAGTTACAAGTTACCAGTACGCCGAACAAGTTGAACATCGGATTTCTGTGGAGCTGTAACCTTCGTCGTTACTTTGCCATCAGTATCAAGCCAGTTACCCAAATATAAGTGCCAGACAAAATCCTATTGATCTTAAGATCACCTTGGAAGTAATTCCAAACCCCTGTTGCCCCAATCCTACTTTCCTTACCCTCTGAGGTCGCGTTAAGCGCCTAGAACGGTCTGGTTGTCCCAAAGATCACCTTTAGCTAAAAACTGCTTTTGCGTTGTAAAGTCCCAAATTGCCACTGCCTAATACCTGGTAGGAACCCCGAACTTGCGCGTTTGATAGTTTGAGTTGTTGTGTGTTGTTGGTGTTGTTGGTTGTTCACTTTTGTGCTCAGCTTCCACGCTTTATTTCACCTGTGGTTCAATAGTCAGTGTTTCACCGGGCGGTCTACCGTCCCATTCAGGTACGCGCCCGAGAAGTCCCACTGCCGCACCACCAAGCACTTTACAGCTGCTACCGCAAACACCATGCGCACCGACTCCATCCGCGCCACCATGGCCCATTTCGTCCCGAAATCGCGGCCCTCAACCATCTCGTCGCCTTGCGCCACATACCGGCCCTTGTGCTTCACTGTCTTCCCCTCACCGTCGACCTTCAAGTCGAAAACCCACATGCCGTCAATCGCATGCTGGCCCTCCAGTAGGTCCACCAGTTTCCACACACCGCGCTGCACGAGTTGATCAAACTCTGCTTGCATAGCCGGCCCCCATTTCTCTGGCTCTCGCATCACCTCACGATACGAGCGGGGCACCATCCCCTTCACCACGCTCGCGAACGCCCATGGGGAGAGCAGTAGGGTGTCATCGAAGCTCAGCCAATCGATTTCCACCGCATTGGCCATCGGACGCACACGATCATGCACCCAATCTTCCCCGGCGAGCCTGGCCTGTTCCTCCCCACAATGGAACAGCTCCATCTCGAGTATGGTGCGCATTGGCTTCGGCACGCGATTGCTGCGACGTGGAGGGTTGGGATTGAGCGGAATTATGGGAGCAGGTACAGGCAGTGCAGGTGGGGGCACGTCGACACGTTCGATGGGGGATGGGATGGTATCTTCATCAGACGGTACGTCGTCTTCAAAGATGCGAAGGTCGCGGGGCAACTGTACATCCTCGCCGGTGTCCGGGCGTGTTCGGTGTGGTTCTCCTTCCTCGAAAATAATGTTCCGCACCGAGAAGACGCGAAAGCGCGAGGGATCATAGACGCGATAGCCGAGTCGCCCCATGTACCCGACCATTCTGCCTTCCCATCCTTGCTTGCCTAATTTCCCCTCGACGTAGTCCAGTCCTTAACCCAGCACCAACTCCCTCAAACGCGCAAATGCGACAGGTTAAGCTTGACGAGGTTGCCCTGAGTGTCCTTCTGGCGGAGCCACGCAACCCAAGGGATAACGTCCGGGTGGAAACTCCAAGGAATGAAGCCGTGCACATAGCAGTGCGCTGTCGTCGCTTCAGCCCAGAAACGATGATCCAGGTCGGCGTCAATTAACTGCGTACACATCCCTTCTATCATCATCCTGTTCCCCCACTCGGCATGCCCGTTCGCTGATGATGAGTCCTTCGGAACAACCTCTATCAGGATACCCTTCCAGCTGCACAATCCCTGGAAAACATCGTTGTCAAACTCGCCGCCCAAGTCTACGCGCACACACTTCAACCTCCTCCCCGTCTGCACCTCTGTCGCAACGATCCACGCTTCGAACCAGCGACGTGTCCTTCCACTTGTTTGTTAGAAACAACGGAAATTTCAGCGAGGTCGCCCTGTCCGACACGAGCATCATGTATACCGCACCAGACCAGCTCGGTGTTCGCGCCTGCCCCCACAGGTTGACGTGCACGCGTTCAAGCGGCTCTGTCTCGTGTGTCACGACATTGTCAAACAGCGCTTTATCCTGCTTCCCAAGAACGCAGTCTTCGCACATACCCCGCAACATCTTACGGGTAATCACCAAACCATCGACCAGTCCCCTGGCCGCCATTCTTTTGATCCGGCAGACGTCAGCATGGACCATTCGTCGATACCAGCCCTCCAAATCCGTGGGCTGGTTTCGGTCACGCCCTGCGATGGCAGCGACAGGTGGACGCTGGCCGTCAATATCATCGACAACTTCTACGTCGTACAACCTCTGGCTTCCAATTGATTTGGCCAGACGTCCGTCCATGAGAAGCTTCCCCGACATGTCGAGTACTGACAACTTCCCAGACCCCCACTCCCCGTGAAATCCTCGCGTATCAAACGTGGGGACAGAGATCAAGTTCATCGCAAATCTGGGGCAATGCAGCACCTCGAATTGCACTTTGTGAACTGATCCATCGCTGGTTTGCACCATCAGTTCGGCTATCCCCTTCCCCGCGATGGTGAATCCTCCGCCCTTGACCGCTGTCGTGCCCTCGATGAATAAAGGCTCGTACGTGACAAAGCGCCTGCGGTTGACGATGCGATGTTCTGACGCCCCGCTGTCCAGGAATGTGTAGCACCAACACGGCATATATTGCACTCGGTGATTCTACTACATCAAGTACAGAACAACTAATGATCTCATTTAGAACGGGAGCAACTGCCCCTCCACGTCCAATCCTGAGAAGATTGTTATCGCCCGCACCCGATGAGCAAACATGCGACGCACCCTCGTCAAACTCAGGGACAGATACTGACATTGCGTACACCGCCATCAGAGATGTGTAGGTGGTAACTGGAGCTGCTGTGGGAGTGACGGCCTTGGTAGCCTGTGCGGCAGCGGCAGTGGGAGCAGAGGCAATCCCAGCACGGGCGACCTTTGTCGCTTCGATGAGCTCTGTGCGAGGTTCCTTCCCGGCCAGCGTGACCCAGCGCCCGCAGGCCTAGCCCTCTTGCCCACCACCACGAGCCCAGCAGCGCTTCTTGGTGTGCCCGGTCACAGCGCAGTTGCTGCAAGTAATTGAATTCGTGGTTGCTGCAAGCGCGCTCGTGATGTTGCCCAGCGCGGCCTCCGCTTCACCCCCGTTACGCCGTACGAGATCTCCCAATACAAGAGCAACTCATTGACGAGCTCGTAGGTAAACTTGAAGTTCTGAAGTGTAAGGATCGAGCTCTGGAACTCGGCGAGTGGAAGGGATTGGAGGATGATGGAGTTCATCTCTGCGTTCTTGATGAGACCGCCGACGCGCTCGACCTCTGAGCAGAGCTTCGCAAGCTCGTCAAGATGGGTACAGATGTGTCGCCCGTCCTTGGACTTGAAGGCGCGAAGCTTGGTGAACGCAAGCCCCTTCAAGATCTCCGACGAACGGTTGAACTTCCCCTTGAGAGTGACCCACATCTCGTGCGAGGTATCCGTGGGCGAAAGACCGTGAGCCTTCAGGTCCTTGACATTCTGGTAGATCATGGCACCCATCTGACCGTTGCGCAGGTCCCATTCCGCCTGCGAAGGTGTGATCGCGTTCGCCAACGACGTAGTCAGGCCGCCGGCAGTCGAGATGCTGGGGTTGTAAATGCTGGTCGCAACCCCAGCAGCGTATTGGGCAGGGAATGCTGCGAGCGCGGGGCGAGCGATGCTGCCGTCGAGGTAGCCTCCAAACCCTTTTCCGCGCGCCAGACTGATCATTATGTCCTGGAAGGCGGGCCAGTTCTTCCCGCCAAACTGCTTCTCGTCCGGGAGGATGGTAATCATCGAATTCAACATAGGGGTAATATTGGGGGGGGATTTAAGGTGAGTCTTCTTCGTGTGTTGCTCGCTAGCAATGCTGATTCAGGGACAGGCCACCGTAAAACGCTCTGACTGCGAATCTGTAGAGAATACAATGTAAGAATAGTGTCCTCAGCCGCACATGAATGTAGTAGAGACTCAGTGGTATTGACCTGTAGAGAATACAACGTAAGAATGATGGAATCTGTATCCTACTGTGAGTAACGTAGCTCACTGGACCAGAATAAGGAACGCAGTGAGGAAAATACCGTCTCGCGGTCACGGTGTATAAACACACGTGACCGGATCAATAACCGATTCGTCCGTAAGTATTTCCTCCGATACACCCCCGAAATGCGCATGGCATGAATCCACCCCCTCACGCACGAACGTCCAGGACACCCAGTGAAGTGCGGTGGCAAATGAAGTCCGAAGCAGGGAGGGCTTTCGTCAGGGTGTCCGCCAAATTGTCGAAGAATGAGACATGAGGTAGGAAAACCTTTTGCTTCTCGATCGCATCGCGGATGTGGTGGTAGCGCACGTCAATGTGCTTTGCGCGGGTGTGGAAGGAGGGGTCAGAAGCCAAAATCCGGGACGCGTCATTGTCGCACTGAAGGGGCGTGGCGGATTCGATGGGGACTGTTATCCCACGGAGTAGGGTACGTAGCCAGCATGCTTCTTTAGCACCTTCCGATGCCCCGATGTACTCAGCCTCGGTCGAAGAACACGAGACCACTTTTTGTTTCTGCGAAGCCCATGATATGGATCCAGACCCGAGAGAGAATGTATAACCATGGACAGATTTTCTAGAGTCTGGATCGTTGGCATAGTCCGCGTCTGAGAAACCGGAAAGAGCTATATTGTTGTAACCCCCAAGGATGAGTGCGAAATTGTGAGTGCCCTTCAGGTAGCGAACGACTCGGATTGCGGCCTGCCATTGTAGAACATCATAACAGTCTAGGTACCCAGCCAGTTTGTTGACAGCATAGGCAATGTCAGGGCGCGTCGCAACAGAGAGATACATTAAGCAGCCGATGAGGGAGTGATAGGGGACCAGTGCCAGTCTTTCGGCATGTTCGCGAGTGGGCGGGGAGTCCTTCGAGCGACAGTGGAACTGCAGTTTGTGTTCCATCGGAGTCGAGCCGGGGTAGGCGTCAGATTGGTGGAATTGGGAGATGATGCGGTCGATGAGGGCTGTCTGAGAGAGAGAGATTGTGCGTCGTTCCAGGTCGCGGACGATCCCAATACCGAGGCAGAACTTAACATCGCCCAGATCAGATATAACCCACTTGGTCTTTAACTGCGCTTTGAAGGCGTTGTTGGCCGCCGAAAAGCTCGCTGCGCATAGCATGTCATCGACATGTACTGCAACGAGGTTTGTTGTCCCATCCTCCTCGCGCTTGACGTAGACGCACCATTCCGATACCAACCGGCGGAAGCCCCACCCTACCATCGCCTCGTGCATTGTCCTATTCCAAGCCCTGCCCGCCTGCTTCAGACCGTAAAGGCTCTTGACCAGCTTCCACAGCCATCTGACTTTTCCAGGTTCTTCGTAATGTCTTGGCTGTCACGTGTACTGAATCTCATCATCTGGGAGTCGAGCATTTAGGAAAGCAGTCTTAACATCAATTTGCTGAATGTCCCAGCCTCGGGTAGCAGCGACGTGCAGGATGGCACGGAAGGATTCCAAGCGCGCTGCGGGTGAGGTCATAGTCGTGTAATCGCGACCATAAACCTGGTGGCACCCCCGAACGCAGTACCGGACCTTGTTTCGCATGACCTCGCCTGCCATGTCGCGCTTCTGAGTGTAGACTGCTAGAAGGTCGAGAATTGTCTTGGCTGTGGGTACTTCGGAAGGTGGGATGAGCTTGTACACCCCCATGTCCCGCAGCCCGTCCAACTCTTCCCGAGTGCCCGTGATCCACATCTCAGCGTCTGGTGCGGCCATAGCCTCTGCATAATTGCGAGGGTCGTCCGGATACTCGACGTCGATGGGTGAATCGGATAGCATGGCATTAAGTTGGGCGATTAGTGCGCGATCTTCACCGTCATCGTCTTCCGGCGTGTCGGCGGCTGTCTCACAGTAGTCGTCGAGGATGTTGAGCTTGCCATCGTCGCCCACGTCCCCCGTGTCCCCAGATGCGGCAAGGGCAGATGGAGCTTTGCGGGGGCGCGTCGAACATCGAAGGGGAGGGACCGAAGGGGAGGATGGTGTCACCAACGGCTGGGGATTGCCTGCGGAGCAGGGATTGCCCGAGCCACGCCAGGGATTGCCTGCGATGCAGGGGTAGCCTGTGTCTCGGTGACATCCTCAAACTTTGGAATAGGCATTGTAGTTAGTTTTGGGTCAGCTGATGATTGGTCGTCTGGAACGCCGGGTTGGGTGGAAGCAGTAGGTGCCTTTGTAAGATGCATCGCGAGGCGGTCCCTGTTGTAGCTGATCTTGTACATCTGCCCCCGCTTGATGAAACGAACATTGATGGAATCGTAAATCTTGGCCGTACCACGTTCCCAGCACCGGTAGGCCTTAGATTGCGGGGTGTAGCCGATAAGGACACACTCAATGGAGCGAGCGTACACCTTGGGGTTATTCCCAGGGATGAGGACGAATGCGCGTGCACCGATCTTGCGTAGGTGAGAGACGTTAGGCTTCGTCAACTCAAAACACTCGTGGGGTGTGCGTCCGCCCTGAGATTTTGAGGGAGTTCGTGCGTGAAGATATGCCGCTGTGACATAAAATTCATCCCAGAGGAACGGAGGGGCGTTGCAGTAGATGTGCATCGCACGAGCCTTGTTGTGGAGAGTAAGGTGGAAACATTCGCATTTTCCGTTTTGGGACGACTTGTGCAGTGCGGTGTAGACCAGCTCGATGCCACACGAGGCGCACCAGCGCTCAAAAGTGGCGGACTTTAGCTCCCCATTGTCGATGATATACTTCTTGACACGGCAGCCGGTCTTGGTTTCCATCACCAACTGCCACGCGATCAAGGAATCGAAAGCTGAATCTTTGCTTTTGACTGGTATACACCATCCACACGAGGTACAGTCATTGATTACATCCATGATGTAGTTGTTTCCACTTCTCGACTGCACCGCGAATTTTCCGCTCAAGTCTACATGCACCTGCTCCAAACGTTGCGTCGATTTCGGGTTCTCACGGATTTTCGGAATTGGCGTCTTGACCTGTTTGCCCCGGATGCATGCGTCACAAATGGGTGCGACAGATGTCGTGTCAAGATCCATACCATCAACCAGATCATTCTGGTACATATCGACGCAAGCTTGAGGATGAGCATGGCCCATAGTGAGGTGTAGGGCTGGGTATTAAATGGCTGTGTAATTTACACATCGAATATTACATGTAATTTACCTGGAATGTACATTGTTTACATGGGCCCTCCCATTGCGGATGTAATTTTTGTAATTTTTGTCAAGATTTTCTGCCGGGCGGCCGGGACCTTCAGGTGCATTCTCATCGGCTGGCGGTTGCATTACTAGGGCGATCCAATGTCCACCGCAGCCCAGGGCACCCCTCATCAACTTTTTCGGCTCCATGTCGCAATCTGGGCGCAGCCGCAGGTGATCGTCGGGCGGCGGCTGACCATCTATCATACTATCTATGATGGCTCGACTGAAATTTGAAAATCAAGCAGACCACTTGGACCTTTTCGCCCACATCCATATTCCCAGCCATGGATAGGGAACAGTACGACCTCCTACTTGGACTTGCCAACAACTTCTTGGACTTGTCGCAGAAGCTCGGAAGCACCGAACTCAGCGAAGGCCTGCAGGATGTCTTTGGGGCGAAGTATTGGGATAACGAGGATGCCAAACCCTTCAGCGAATATTTCAATTTTATTCAGAGCTACGAACTGGCTATGCGCGAAGGAGAGAAAGCAGTGAGGCCCACGGTACGTCTATCTCATTAAAGTCTCGGCAGTCACCTTATATTGTCATAGCCGCCCCCATTCCCAGGAGGGAATGAAAATCCAATGGACGTCGATGGTCCAGTTCAGCCAGCGACGCAGCCAGCGACGCAGCCAGCAACACAGCCAGCGACACAGCTCTCCAATGCTACGCTCCAGGCTACGACCCTCAGCATACAAAGTGAACGCACCGAACGACTCATTAATAATGTTTCTCCCCGCCCGAACTTGCGGCAGGGCCGTACTCTTAATGATCTCAATGCTCGTCTCATCATTGAACGCACCGGGGAGACCGGGAAGCCAGTCTACTATTGTATTGGCTGCCTGAACTCATCTGCCAACAAAACCACGGATCGTCTGCATAAGCATGCAATTTCCTGCACGGTTCGTTAATTTTTGGGCTAATTTTTGCGAGTCTGATGGTTCTCTGGGTAGCCGCTTGCGCGCGACTTCCCAACTGAGCTCAAAGAGGTCCGAACTGCGCTGGAAAACAAGGCTACTCCTAGCATTCTGGAAAATAATGGCAAGGGAGCTCCGCGTGTGCGCAGGCACGTAACGCCGCCAGTCCTTATTTTAAACGTACCCCTGTTGAAGGAATTTCCCCGCTTGGACCCACCGCATCGTCCTCTTCCATTCCCGTACCTTCCGCATCACTCTCCTCCACTCCCGGATCTTCCTCATCCCCTGACACCACCGCTACTCCGAATATCGCCACGACTGCTTTGGGACAGACAACTCTACAAGATAATTGGGGTACCAGCAGAGTTACCGCTACCCGGCAGGCGACTATCGACTACTTTTTGCTGCGGATGGTCATATGTTGCGCTCTCACGTTTAGCCTGCTTGACAACGGATTTTTCATAGATTTTTGCCTTGCCATGTGCGGTGTATCTGGCTTCAATCTTAATCCGGTACTAATGGTTCCCTAGGTGCCCCAGTTATTCCGTTCCCGACCGTTCCTCTTTCTTTGTAAAGCACATTGCGGCGGAAACTGCATACGTCCTAAAGCAGCTCAGAATTTTCTTGCGCAGTTCATTCACCTTACGCTGTCCTTCGACGGCTGGTCGAGCAAAGGAGGGGATGAAATCTATACAGTTCACGTCACTACACCAAATCGAATGTCGTTCCTGGTCACGGGCCTCGTGCTGACCGGGTTTTCAACCAGTGGGGAGAATATCTTCAATAATCTGCTCGCCGTGAGTTGCTTTTATATCTGATAATCCTATATACTGACTCGTTGCAGGTGCTGGCGCTTTATGTTGCAACGAATTTTTCCCTCGTTGTGTCGGACACCACCAAAAACGTGAAGAAATGTCGTGCCCTCATCTGCGCTAAATTTCCTTGGATACTCAACTGCCCGGATCCCTGCCATCAGTTGAATCTGCTTGCGAAGGATTTGGTTCTTGGCTCAAAGACGTTCCCGAAAATCAAGGCATTCAGTCAAGTGTGTCTATTTTAACTCTGTCGGCATCATCTCATTTCTACGCTTTTAGGTCATGGTCATTGTGAACGGCCTCACAAATTATTTCTCTCATAGCAACTACGGCAAGCATCATCTCAAAGATGCCATGAAGGATGCGAAGGATCGGCGTGGTATTGAAATCGGTGGTGCGACCCGTTTCTCAACATTCGCGGCTCATGCCAGCAGTGTTTTACGTTGTCTGCCGTTCATGGAGCAGTGCTTTACTTCCGGAAAAATCCCCTTCGACACTAAAGGTGTATGTTCCACTCCTCCCTTGCACTCTGCACAAACTGAAACTATTCATTAGACGAAACACCTCCGAAAATATATTACAGCTGGCTCCGACGAGAACAGTTCCTTCCGTACTCAACTCAGTCAAATTGGGTGCCTGCTCAACCCCATTGCCCGGGCCTTGAAAACCCTGGAAGGACAGCAGGTTACATGCTCCGATGTTTTATTCTTTCATATTTTCTTGACCCAAGTAAGTTTTGTATTTTTTACCGTCTATCATTGGCTGACACCTTTTCAAGTTTATTATTCCGACATGGCTCTCAAGTTGAACTTACCTCCGCGCTCCCAATTTTCGAATAAAACTGCACCGCAACTTGCCCGTGACCTCATCAAGTACGCCCGACTCATGCTTGCCAACGAGCAGCTTCGTGAACGCGAAGGGGGGCCAGAGGAAGGTGAATTGTTGGTCAAGCAGCTTATCGGTACTTTCTTTTTGCTCTGCCTCCACTCATCGTCCGGCCTAATTCCGATGTTCAGCGTACATGTATCGGGACGCACCGTTCAACGATCCATGCCCTGACCCCCTGTTCCGGCTTACATGGTGGAAGGCAAGAATGAACAACCCGGATGCTACTCAGATAGCGGTTAGCTTTCAATTTTTCGTTTCTGCCCGACTCGCACACTAAGATCCTTTCTAGAAACTCGGCATTAAACTTTTCAGCGTCTCCGCGTCTGAGATGTGCGATGAGCGCACAGCGTCGAAGATGGCTGCGTGGAGCACAGCCAAGCGCAACGGTCTCGCCGCAGACTACATTATTGACATGGGAATCCTCGAGAAGTATTGGAAGTACGGGTTCACCACCTCCAACGTTTACACGCACACATCCCGTCTCTCGCTTGACAATTTTGACGGCACCACCGCACCGCCTACCAGAACTTTTCCTGCTCCAACACTGCAGGATCTTCTCAACCCCATTCCCCTGGCTCCCAATCTGTCCGAGGCCACTTTGTTCGACAATCCTGATCCGTATGGTCAAGCAGCGCTCGAGGAGGACGAGTCCGACGGAGAGGATGATATAGATGCAACACAGTTGGTGATTATACGGTCATTTGATGTGCGCCGTCTCGCGATCGAGGTGCTTGTCAACCTTGAAGCACCGGCGCTTTTAGCTCGTCTAGACCCTGCCAGCTCGACAAAGCCTGCCGAGAGTACCACCGCGACTCGCAGCACGCCAGCGGTTGCTCAGAAGGCCAAGTGGACCTCGCAGAGCACGTCGTGGGTTAAAAACGACGGGGAATGGTAAACTTTACACATATATTATGAACTTTACGAACTTTACGAACTTTACAACCGTTTTTTACTGTAAAATACAGTAAAAAATTCCGATTACAGTAAATTACGGACCCTGTATAAGATACGAGGACCCCCTAGAATTGATACCGTAAATTACACCCGGGGTTCTTAATAATACCCAGCCCTAGTCAAAACTGCTCAAAATCTCCTCCGTGGCGTGTAAATTTGAAAATTTTTGTTTTGCTGGTCAAAAATTACAGTTCTGTCACGCGAAATTTCGGCCCTGGTCGAATGGTCGAACTGGTAATTCGGGTCACATGATGTCACACCCCCGGTTGAATTGAATGTAATTATACAGTATCCTCAATCTTGAGCCTGTTACTCACCAGGCCGCATAATGGCTCGTTCGCTCCCCCGATCCAGCCCCTCTGAACGTCCCTGTCTGCGCTCAATCTCTCGACGGCGTTCATGTGGGACATCGCGAATGGCAAATACAAAGCGGTTGTTCCCATCGTGGGCTCGCCCTTCTACGTCGACGCCCGCGACGTCGCCCTGGCACATGTGCGTGCTGTAGAGTGCGACGCAGCCAAGGGCCAGCGCTATCTGCTCATCGGCAGGATTTATGTACGTTCGCGTTCATGCCTGCTCCTCGCACAACTTGCTCACAGTCATCTTCCAGGTGCCCGGCCATTTCGTCGAGGTAATGGATCGCCATTTCCCCGAGCTGCGGGACAATCTTCCCCCCGCAGACCTGTGTAAGGCGGGACAGACGAGTTCCAAGCACGATTCAACCAAGGCAACTAGGGAGTTCGGCATTGAATGCACATCTCTCGAAACGATGGTTGTGGATACCATCCGCTATATCCCATATGCTAGTTGTATCATTTTGAAAAAGATGATTAGCCCGTTCCGGAATTCCCTCCGCTTTCAGCCGTCGGAGCGGAAGCAAGAAGTGCAGACGAAGGAATTGAACGACCGCTTAGGGAGAGGCCGAGAAGCTGGCTGAGAACGTAAAGGAAACCATTTCTGAGAACATTAAGGAAGAAGTGGTTTCCTTTTCAGAAGTCGGAACTTGCCTTGTCTCTCCTAGACAGATGCTTCAACTCGAATTTCTCCTACCTCGCTTGTTGAACTTGCCGTCCCAGCTTTCCCGAATCTCCGAGGAATGCCTGATGCGTTGGACCAAATTTGAACCTCCAAAGCCTCGCACCATTCGAAGCTTTTTTTGTTTGTTTTTGGTTCAAGACTGGAACGACAACAGCTAAAATAGTCTTCGTTCTGAAACCAATCGGCGAGACCCGTCAAGCAAGTTGACACTTGAAGCTTGTTTAGGGGTGAAACTTGAGTGACACTGGGTCCTGTATGGGCCCCGAAGTGGGCACGGTTTTGATGAGCAATTGAGAGCGTCGAGGCGGGAGGGTATTTTGCTGTTCCAGGCTGATGATGGGCTCCGCCTTTCAAGCAGCTCGTCCGAGCATCCTTTTCATTACCCAAACTAGCGGATATCGTGTTTACCGTATACATACCTCGGTGCGGAGCCTCAGAGCCTGGGTGTTATCAAGACGAGTGCACTGGGGGTTCTAGTCCTCTTCACCTAAACCCTAATAAAATGCATACCAGCCCTTGATTGAACCCGGACCCCCTATGCATTTTTCTGTGAACCGGGGAAACTCACGATGAAGTAAACCTTCTCGCAGCAGGAATTAAATTTGAACAACGCATTTCGGCCCGGTCAGCCGAGACTCGTCAACCTGACCAAATAACTCGCTCCTCTCAGCAGCGTCCACCATGGCGAGCCGCATCCCCGACGAGATCCTCCACGAAATTCTCAGTCCCGCCCTCAAGGTGCCCGAGGAGGCATTCTCAGCCACCTCCATCCAGTCCCCTTTCTCTCGTGACGAGTCCAGCTCTGCGTTCCTGCTCGTATCCAAATCATGGCTTCGAGTTGCAACCCCTCTTCTATACAATGTTGTCATCATCCGATCTAAAGCCCAAGCGCAAGTATTGGCCATCGTGTTTCGCGCCAACCCCGACTTGGGCAGATTCGTCCGAAAACTGCGCGTCGAAGGCGGATATGCGATCTCCATGCATAAAATCCTCCAGACATCGAAGAATATCACCGACCTGTTTATTACCGTAAATATCACAAGCGCCGACAACACGTGCGGTTTGTGTCGTGGATTGCCATCGATCGACCCTGCGCGTGTCATCATTGACTGCAGTCCAGCCTATTATCCCTACAAAGGGTGTAACAAGCTTGTAGACGTTCTGAAGGAGTGTATCCAGAAATGGAAGAACTTGGTGCATGGCATTTGTCCCATTCTTTTCTTTGACACTTAACCGTGTTTTAAGACCGTGGTTCAGGTCTCACATGCCTCTGGTGGTCCTCTCGATGTCATTTCCAGAGCATTAAGAAATGTCAAAAGTCTTGACACTCTGGTTATCTCTGACAAGCCCTATCATGAACTCTTTCAAGAAAGGGAAATCCCCAAATATATCTCGATAATTGCAGCCAATCGGTCTTTGCAACACATCCAGCTCAACGTGCAGCCTCGGGGCGACGTAACACGGAGCAATTTTTACAAAGAACTACAGAAGGACGTGCGATTGGAAGCGCTCTTTAATCTTCCGTATGAGATCTTTCATCTTTCTTTCTATTTTTTGCGCTGGTCTCACAGATCCTCCTAGACCACCCACAATGGTGTCTGCAACCACGCCATTCATCTACCCCGCAAGCCTCGCCGCTGACCCATCGTCGGAAGATCTTATATGGAGCCGGGTGTTGTACTATGTACTCTGTCGCAGTCATCTGCCCGACTCTTGGTCCTTTTCGTACGACTTTGATTATTCAGAGTCCGACGACGATTGTGGACCGCTGGCGTCGCTTCTGGTATCAAAGAAATTTGCGGTAAGAAATACAATTCCGTGCCGCTCGTCTGTTGCTCAAACCCAATTAATTCAGCGCCTCGGAATACCCCATCTTTACGAGAGCGCCCACCTAGAAACGACCCTTAAGATGAAGCAATTCACAGAGCGGTTGATGCACCAGCCCTCTCTCGGTCCACTCGTCCGACACCTGTCCATCAGAAAATGCTACGGAAATCAGGATGTTATAAGCCTGGTTTCGCATACCCCATCCCTGGTGTCGTTGCGAACCGACTTGAGTATAACCTGGAAGATGTTCAACAATTTGTGTCAAACTACAGGGTCGAGTCTCCGTGATATCCGGGTGTCCGTTGCAAAGCCTACCGCGCCCACCGCGCCCATGAGCCCTGGTATATTCTCGCTCCTCCCGCAGATACACTACCTTGCTTGGGACTGTAAAACCGTCTTCAAGACTGGCCCCAAGTCGATCTCGGCTGGCACGTTGGCCGCTCTGGTTGACCTGTCAGTTGAGGCGTTCGACCCGTCGTTTCTGACTGTACTGTTGCGCATGGAGTGTGTACCGCCTTCATTTCTTTTTCATGCCCCTAATTTCTGTTCATCAGACTACCTTCATTGCGCAGTGTCACTTTTGGAGCTGAATCCACCGGTGGTGATCTCTTTTTGCAGAAATATGGCAAGAAACTCCTGCAGTTGACGGTTTCTGCGCGGCAAATGGATCCCGATACTTTCCGGTTTTGTCCCTCATTGACGACTCTCGGTATTTCTTGTTACCCAAAGGTACGTTCCATAGTCCTCTTCGATGCTGCCTAGTTCAAATGCCTTGCAGAACATTCCGAGTCCAGATAGTTTAAAGTTATCGGAGACTCACGCGTGTCTCACGAAGATTGTATTCAAACGGCCTCGTTATCCCGCGTGGGCATCGAAGACCCATACTCTAGCTTGCACTGACATCCATTTTATTCACAGTGTAATGCCGACTGAGGAATCGAAGATGATGCTGATGTTTAGGGATGTGGATCGCAGACGGTTTCCGGCCTTGCGGGAGATTCAGCATCACAATTGCTGCTGGCCCACGACCGAGTATGCATGCCTTCCCGTGCTAGCTATTTATCCAAGCACTCACGACTGGCACTTTCAGCCGAGCAACAACCAAGAGCTTCTGGGCGTCGTGGGCAGAGATGCTCCTCGAGCGAGACATTCGGCTTATCGACAAGCAAGGCGTAGGTTGGCGGTCGAGGTTGAAGTTCACGAAAAAGGTCGTTAAGAAAAGATAGTGAATCTGAATACAGTCACAGTGTATCTAAAAAGTCCTTCATTGTACCATGTCTTCTTCGACGGAGCGCCGAACTTATGTTACGCACCATACTCTAGATAAACTTGTAGCGTCTTATGCCATTGAAAGAAATTGTGAGCACGAGTGGTGAAGGACAATATACGCCTCTGTAGTATCATTGGTTTTTGGTGCAGAGCGCTCTAATGAACGTACTTACCTCTTGCGGCACGCCAAGATTTGAGACGATATCGATCGAGATTTGCCCGGAGTTGGATATCTGTGCCGCTCTCGACCCGCCGTGAGTGTCATTTTAATTCGGTATTAGTAAACAGTGGAAGTCAAGTGCGAGAGAACATTGCGGCTCTCGGACTATGGCTCCCATGGAATCAGAACGATCAGAACCATGACGCAAAAAGTAGATCTGGAACAAGACCAAGGCAGCAAGGAGCATTTAGTCCCTCGGTCGCTGAAGAAAACGTCGTTTTGGTTTGTGTGTTTGTTTTCCCGTTTCCTGTTTCTCGTTTCCCGGCTGAGTTTGAGCGTGAACTCTTTTCCCGGCGCAGAATCAACTATTTAGGATGTTCTGCCTGCCTTCATCCTCGTCAAGAAAGAGAAAGCGGTTCTGATATTCGAACAAGAACTGTGGCAAGGGCCAAGTCCGCTGGAAGGATGTCACCGTGGGCCAACCAAGGAAGTCGTCAAGAAAGGATAGCGAATACGAATACAAGTCATAGCTTATCTAAAAAGTCCTTTAACTTATCTCTTGCTACCAAAAAAGAGCGCCAACAATCGCTGCGACGACACCCGAGCTCGGTACTCCCGGGTCGGTAATTTTCCGGCGGGCTGAGTTCGCCGTGGAAGTGGGGACAATTTCCTGGGGCGAAATCGAGAGCGTCGAATCCGGAGCCGTTGTCTTGTCGTTGCAGTTGTTCACAATGTCTGCAACGATCATCCCGAGTCTCGGTCACCACGGGATAATAACGAGAAGGTGGAGGAAGGAAGAAGGACGCACCATCGAGAAGTTCCTGCATCAAGGCCTGTTGCGTCGCGTTGACGGACTGACAGTCGAAGCAGTCTTCGATGATCTTGAAGTTCGTGGGCGTGCACTGCAGATTCATTCGTCAATACGAGGGAGCGGTGACGCCGAAGAGTGGGATATATATGCGCACTTCGCAATATATGTAGGTTATTTCGAATATGCCGACACCGGCGCATTCCTACACGCGCTCAATGAGGAGGCCGGGATGTAGAGGGACGAGGTAGCATACCGTGTTCATCACATCATAAGCATCGCAGAGCGTCTGGCATTGGGGAAGGACGTGTGTTAGGTTTCCGATGCCTGGCTTGACGTCGTCAGGGATGAGTGCGCTCTCCAGGAGGTGTGCGGATGGCTCACGGAGCTGCGCGGATGCGCACGGTGCAAATAGCGCGAAGAGAGAGAGGACGACGAGGGCGGCTCGTGGCACCATTGGGATGTATCGACCGGGCGCGCCGAGCAGAATGCCGAAGAGGGTGTGGACGCTAAACAGTAGAGCCAGCGGGATTCCGCCGGTGTGTGTGAAAGTGCGGGGCGCCGTATGACGTTGCTGCGCAGCGCTGGTAAGGAGCCGGTGGGAACTCTAGTAGGGAATTAGCCTCGAAACGGCGGTCGCGCTGTATCTCTATCGTGTCCCTGAAGCTATATCAGAGGTGCCCGTAACGTCCAGATATGCATGAAGACGGTTCAGAGCAAGTTGGCCGTACGCGATGTCCTCGTGTAAACCAAAACGTGATGGCGCCAACCGCTGATCTGTCCACGTGATACTACGCGCTCCAAGAGAGCGCACAAATAAGGACATACACATAGGTCCACTCAGGCTGTTGGCCCAGTTGGAGGCGCCAAAACTTGAAAATATCAAGCTCCGATTCAAAATGCAGACAAGAATAAAGCCTAAGAAATGCACCAGTTTCCTAGGAGTCGACCGCCACCCGAATCATCCGAGAAAGTTCCCTCACCTTCGAAATTCGAACTCGGACTGTCAGTGAAATTATTCAGCGAAACGGAGGCCGAGGGTAGCGTCAGATTGACACGGTTCTCGCAGCAGTCACGACGCAATTTCCCAAGATGATAGCTAACGGTTTCTACGTCCACCGAGATCGCGAACATGGTAATTTGTTTTCCGAATTTCAGTGGTTGATTGTAGCTTGGTGCGTGCCCAGGTTCCTCGGCGATGAAAGAATTATATTCCAACCAGAATTACGGTAGCAAAAGAGACGTGTGGTTTTAGAAAGACCCTATCGTACCAAGCATGGTAGCATTAGCGCTCGCGGTGTTCAAGCTTTACGCGATCACCATTTTATTAAAAGATTTTAGCATAGACGTACTGGCGATTGGGCTTGCGCATGGATCTTTTTGCTTCTTTTCGCGGTGCCAGAGAGTCGATCTTGGCAGACACTTTATTTTAAATATCCTACTGCGCTTGGGCATCTCACAGATTGCTCCGCGGGGATTGCTTCAGCTTGGATTGCCGCCGCTTCAGCGCAGGAATTTGTTTATCCTTTTGTTTGGGCTGTATCTTGGGACTGGAGGCATATTTTTGCATGAACTCAAGTGTAGGATAGTGGAGACGAATCCCCTGGACCATTCTGTGCTCACGATACGATCAAAAAGTATTGATGCGCCATCAGCACAGGCAAAATACTGAAAAATCCGAAAAAATCTGAGTTTGAGCTTCTCATATAATTTTTTTTCGGAGATATCTGAGTCACTCAAATTGAAGCCACAGATCTCCCCTTTCATCCCGCACTTTGAACCAAGTTCCTGTAACTGACTAGGGAAACAGGTTTATCCTCCAAAATTACCGGCGGCAACCGGTTCCGTTTATGGTTTGATGATCTCTAGGTCAGGCCACCCGAGATCATCCGATGGCCTGGTCCAGACTCCTTCCTTTTCTGGGACCCTAAAAAGCTCGCCTCTGATGGAGCGGCTTCTCCCGATCATAGACCGTGGTCTAGGCACTTTCCTTTCCGGACCCTGAAAAGCGCTATCCATTTCATTTTTGATGGGAGCGGCTTTTCCCGAGATCATAGACCATGCTCTAGACACTTTCCTTTCCAGGCACGCGCTATCCGGGAGCGGCATCTCCGACATCAAACACTCGTTCTGAACTCTTTACTTTGTTCAACTTGTGTTGGCCTTGCGCAGAATCTTTAATGAAGTCAAGGTGAATTAAAATGAACGGGAGTTAGAGTCAGGCTCAGTTGAACAGTTAATTATTGAATAATACCAAGTAGTGATCACCCACCTATGCCAAGTGATGCACATATGCTGTACTGAGCTCAATTCTATGTCAATTCACTTGAAATAAGAATGGGAGATCTGTTGAAGATCCACATGTAGGCTATTACATTTACAGACTGAGAGTGCACAGTCCTTAACCATGAAGCGAAACGGCACGTGGAGGCGAAACACCATGCCATTCGCCACCTTAAAGGTTGCCAGCGAGCCCAAATTTTTGCGACAGTGCTTTCCTCCCTCTGAAACTCCCATTCAAAAAAGGATTTTTGAAAAGAGCCTCTGTAGCGCCCGATCTATTCCGGTTTCTTTCCGAATGTTTCCACTATCATTTTCCTGGTTTCAACCTGCACAATAAACATGCACCCCATGCACCACTTCGAGGTGGGTCGACATATGCTGGGGGTTTTCGAGGCCGTAGATTACGAATATGAACATTTCGTAGGCCAAAGGTGCACGAGCTCGATCCTTATGTTTTTTGGTGTTTTGCTTCTGCGTTATTTGCCCAAATTTGGGCTCCCGCGAAGATTCCATCCGTTTTCCACTATAGCAACACCGATCCTGAGACCTTATACTGTTGGGTAGCCAGGAAGCTGCTGCACATTTCTACAACAGAAAGTAAATTCATTCGATCAATATTGGGCCCACAATAGCCAACACCGCCAGAGTGTTTCGCTTCACGGTTAAAGACTGTATGGGGAGGATTTGAGTCCAGTAGAAAATGAACAGTCCCATTTTGGTCACTTTGCATATGCGTGTCATTGCTCGATCAAAAAATGCACTTCGGTAACTCTACTGGACTTCCAATTGGGCCTAAAAAATTAAGCCACTTGGTGTTGTTCAGTTTAGTATGCAGGAAATGCTTGTTGCAAAACCCGATGGAAACCAGGCCTCTACTGAAGCCAGGAAGGTGTCATCAAAAAAATTACATATATGGGTGAGTAGAAGGGGGGACCGATGGATTACGGAAACAGATGAGGTCATGAGGATAAGAGGTGCAGTGAAGGGGGAGGTTACAGGTATGCCAGAGGGCCATTTGAATAAAAATATACAGGCAATAACGCGTTACAGAGCCCCCAAAACAGCGAATTTTCGCCATTTTCTTTGTTTTCGGCCAGGTTTAGTCATTTTGGGCCATTTTTGCCAATATTGCAGGCCAAATATCGCCTGATTGCCTGTATATTTTTGCTTGGTTCAAAGTGCGGGATTAAAGGGGAGATCTGTGGCTTCAATTTGAGTGACTCGATATCTCCGAAAAAAATTATGAGAAGCTCAAACTCAGATTTTTTCGGATTTTTCAATATTTTGCCTGTGCTGATGGCGCATCAGTACTTTTTGATCGTATCGTGAGCACAGAATGGTCCAGGGGATCCGTCTCCACTATCCTACACTTGAGTTCATGCAAAAATATGCCTCCAGTCCCAAGATACAGCCCAAACAAGCATGTGACATTACTTTTGTCGATATAGTGTACGTACATACTGAAGATCACAAGGTTTCTGAGGATAAGGTAATTTTTTTGCTTCATTTGAAAGACCTTCGATGTGGCATTGCATCGAGGAGAATCACGCAGAAGACATGCACTTGAGTTTTGGAGGTCCGATTTCATGAGCGGCCATCATTCGGCATCCGCATATTGCTGCGACACATCCGCAAGCAACCGCTCTTGTCCCAATCCGGCGTGCAGCCGCCATGGATCTCGACCCAGCTGTACAGTTACCATTCCAAAAACCTCTCAACGCGAGCGCAATTGCTTACCCGGTACACCACATCTTGACCGGCTCCTTCCGCTCAATCTCGCTCTTCCTCCTCGCCTTCTCGCCGCTCCAACTCACCGTCGACTTGGTGCAGACGATCCCTGCGTTTGGGCCGCACCAGTACATCGGTTTGGGTCGGAGTACGCAGGGTGGAGATGTGCGGTACGCGTATACCACCAGCTGGACACTGCCTCCGCAGCTCCAGAGCTGGGCCATCGAGCAGCAGCCGGAAGGCCTGCGCGTGCGGTTCGTCGACAGCGTGGATATCAGTGCGCCTACATACATGCTTTATTGATTTATATTGACCCTTACTAGCTGCGACGTCGTCGTACATCACTGTTCCCCCGCCGTATTCGCACATCTACTCCGCTGGCGGCCCGTCGGCCCAAGTGCACGCGCTCGGAACCCCCGGTTTCGGAGCGCACGTCCAAGAGGTCTACTTTGTCCCTCAGGCCGAGTGGGAGTCTGCAGACAAGACTCGCAAAGCCTTGGTGCGCCCCTGTTGCCGTTCCCACGTCGTGATACTCACCGCCCCGCCACGCAGCGCTACGGCTCGCACGGCATCGAATTTGCCTTTCCCGCAGGCTCGCCGCCGCTCGCGTTCATCCCCGTGCTCGGCGGGTCCACGATCGAAATCTACACGCGCGCCGCCGACGGGTCGCTAACGCACATCGACACGAGCTCCGCCCCGCAGCGGGCGGACGCGGTGGAGGGGGAAGAGGGGGAGGACGGCCCGCGGCACGTCAAGATACACCCGAGCGGGCGCGTCCTGTACTGCGTCACTGAGCATTGTGCGCCCCATTCTGCCTTTTCCTGCACGGCCTGCAACATCCTCTAGCAAACTACCTCGACGTGTACACGATCAGCCCCCCCGACGGGATCACCCCAGTGCTCACCTACGTCGCCTCGCGCTCGCTTATCCCGCCGCACCTGCGCACGGCCGGTCACGCGACCTACCGCGGCGACACGCTCCTCCTCGCGCCGCCGACGCCCGAGCAGCCCGCCCCGCAGAGCATCTTCGCGACGACGCGCGGCGGCGAGGGCGAGAGCACGCCCGGCTGGGTCGGCGTCTGGCGGCTCGACGCCGCGGGCATGTTCGCGGGCGAAGCGGAGACCAACCCGTACTTCGTCGAGCGCTACGAGGCGAGCACGCCCGGCGGCAAGGCGCACGCGCTCGACGTGCGCCCGAAGGAGGGGGATGCGGACGGCGCGATGTGGGTGCTGCTCACGGACGACTCGCCGCCGCACCCGGGCGTGCGCGTGCTCGAGTGGGATGGGTGGCTGTGGCGCGGCGGGGGGACGCGCCTGCGTGAGGTGGCCGCCTGGCCGCTGCCGGGGTTTTATGCGTCCGAGACGGCGGAGGAGGGCGCGCCGGAGCAGATCGCTGGGGCGAGTCATGCGGTGTGGCTGGATTGAAACCAATGATGTCCCTCTAGATGGTTGCGACAAACATGAGAATTGCACTCTCCTCTTGCGCCCTTTTCGATATAAACGACCCTCTTCATTCTGGTGCTCAAAATCCGCAGATTGCGTCTTTTCCTCCCCATAATTTCCGGCGATCGGTCCTGGCGCGTCTCACCGTTCCGATCCCTGGAACAAGACCGCAATGACGGGTAGTAGCAGCCGGATACCCGCGCTCGTCTCTTTTGACGGTACTTGAACTCACCTCAAGTTTATCTAGATCTATGGTGCGTAACATAAGTTCGGCGCTCCGTCGATACAATGAAGGACTTGGTATGAACTGTAACTGTATTCAATTGGGACTGTATTCAGGTTCGCTATCTTTTCTTAACGACCTTTTCGTAACTTCAACCTCGGCCGCCAACCCACACCTTGCTCGTCGATAAGCCGAATGTCTCGCTCGAGGAGGGACTCTGTCACGACGCTCACGAGCTTTTGGCTATTTCTCGTCTGAAAGTTAGTTGTGAGTAATTGAACCCCGGGCACGGGCAGAGTAGTACCCACCTTCGTCACTTCGTCACTTCGCTTAGGAACAGGAAAGTTCGTGAGTTTGATGGTAAACCGTGAAACCTCGTCATTTCGATGAATATCTGGGAAAGCTCGTCACTTGAGAGAAATCTTGGTGATAGCTCGTCACTTCCGTGTTTGCTCACCGGGATCACGGCACGGGAACAGAAGTTTGTTCATTACCACCACCACACCCCAGCGATTGCTGTCGCGTTCCCGTCCCCGCTGTGACGTCGAGGAGGAATCAAGGTTATACGATGAACTTGTATTCGTGCGTCGCTTCCTTCATCGAAATAAAGCACAAACTGATGTTGGACTTGACAGTCGTACTCGCCCGTCACCCCGCCGAGTGCGTTCAGCAACGATATCTGGGTGGGGGATAGTTGCGGGGAGAGCCCGGTGTTTACAAGGGAGGTGAAGATCGGCGGGTGGACGAGTTGTGGGCGCGTACGTCGGTGAGTCGCACTATCCAATCTGGGTTTCTGGCGGGGTATTAATGCGGGGTATAAGACGAAAGTGGGGACACAGATCGATGCGCACAACGTTACAGCGACTTTATCAAGCTTGAGGACCAGCTATTTCGGACGCTTCCCGCGCAGCTTCTTCTTTTCCTTACAACATATTTTTTTTGCTCATTATCCTTGCATCCATGCATCCCTACCCCCCTTCATAAATCCGAAATCTGCAACGCAGCCGCATGGAGCACAAGCGGTATGTTCAAATTATGGGAATTATTTGTTACGGCTAAGTTGAAGTTGAATCAAAAATACCGCAACCTGACCGTGCGTACATTTGCCGCGGTCATGTGGTTATCCAAGTGACGAGCTTTCGCGGTGTCCGGAGTAAGTAGCCAAGTTCTACTAAATCCAGTTGAAGTGACCAACTTTCACAGAATGCGATCAAACTCACGAACTTCCGCAAAGCTAAGCGAAGTGACGCAGTGACGAAGATGGCGCGGACTCCACGGGAATGCCGTGTACTCTGTCGTAGGCCAAATACAGCTAAGATGTTGAATCTTGCGGGAAACCGTGTGCGATCCACATCCCTAAACAGTATCATCAGTTTCGATTCCTCAGTCGGTGTTGCACTGTGAATAAAATGGAGGTCAGTGCAAGCCAGACACTGGGGGCAAAGGCCGGGGCACCTGAAAGACAGGTGCCTTGGCAAGAGGTCCCGACGCATGTGAACGGTAAATCCTTTGAGGATGCGAAACATGTCTTGAAAGAATGATAATGAACTCTTTGCACGACAAAGGGTTCACATAAAGAAGACAAAGGGCAGGCACAATTTCGGGGTGGTAGGAAATTGTGCCTGCCCTTTGTCTTCTCTTTGTGAACCCTTTGTCGTGCTCAGGGCTCATTATCATCCTTTCAATATGTGTTTGGTGTCCTGCAAGGAGCTGCAGAACACATGCAGAGTATCTCTTGCCAAGGCACCTGTCTTTCAGGTGCCCTGGCCTTTGCCCCCGGTGAGAGTATGGGTGTTCAATGCTGACCTATGATAACGAGGAGGTTTGAATACAATCTTCGTGAGACACGTGTGATACTCCGATGATTTGAAACTATCTGCACTCAGAATGTTCTGCAAGGCATTTGAACTAGGCAGCACCGAAGTAGTTACGAGTACTTATGTAATTGTTTTTGATCAACCAACCGAAATGAGGCTTTTGAGGTCTGGTTAAAAAGTGTCCCAATCTAAGTTTGTAAAAATAATAGGGGCTGTGCTATGGAATTTAGTGGCTATGTTGAAGTGTTTTTAGTGGCTGTCCTTTAAACTTCCTTCATTTTCTGTGAGTTTATAGTGGCTGTGTTTTCTCTCGTAATCTTTTCTTCAATTCTCGTGCAGGTTCGATTCTCTCGATGCTCCTTCTTTTATTTATAGGCTTATTTGGCTCCATTTTTTTGCAGTAGCGAGTAGAGGCCGAAGTAAAATATTTTGGGTGGCAGAGTCCAAAGATACACCTATTAAAAGCATTCTGCACCTTTGGACTTTTTATCTTGGCCAAGGGGAGCGAGCGGGCAATGACTTTAACGTGCGCCGAACGTTGCCGAGCGGGGTTCCTAAAGGACTGTAAATTTCCCACAGGGTTAGTCAATCTACCGACCCGAAGGATGCTGATTTGTCGCCTGAAACTGGCTTGAAACCGCGAAACGCAGTGCTGTCAATCAAGAGATTTACAGTCCTGGTCTTGCCGAGGGATGGTCCCAGATGCCGAAAGGGCAATTATCACCAAATAAATAGTCTCTTATAAACAGACACTATAACATTATCAACTCGTACCTCGTTTGTTATAATCTGTCAGTAAGGTCGATCAAATGATCGCTGGCCTCGTTATTACAAATTACAGATTTTTTTTGATGTTCCCAAAGCTTTGGCGACGCGTATTTCACTCTTCTAACCCAAGATTTATGTTCATGAATATGAAACGAGTAAATTGTTCTGCCGTTGGTTGGGCAGAAGGTCGAAGAAGCGCAATGCCGAACCTTGATGGTCCGGCACACGGAAAAGGCCGAGATACCAATTTGAAGGGAAGCGGACCATTATAGTGATTCTGAAGAGACAGTTCAGTTGGAAATGAAATTTTGAGAGACTTTCTCTCTTGAAGTTTGTGGCTAGAGCCGCCAGCTAAGTGGGTGGTTGAAGGAAGTAATTCGAACTCCGATGATTATATAATAACGACGCGACCTATACATGATCGCGCGCTTAACTACAGACTACCAAATAAAACACTCCTCATCCACAACATGCGACTCAATCTCAAGCGTCAACCCTTCCTTCCACACCACCGTCGTCGATAAATCAATGCTCTCACACTTCAGAATTACGACATGCCTACGCGGTTGCCGGCTTCGTTTCATTGCCCTTGTGCGCACAGCGCGTAACGCCACCTAATTTTTTGGATGCATATATATTGTGGGCTCAAAGTGTGTGTTACAGCCTTAAATTGCTAAATTTCCAGCTGCTGAATCACAGGTGTGATAATTCGGCGCGCGCAGCGCCCAAAAAAATCGGCCCAATCTCAGACTCGGTTGAGCATCCGAATACGTCCCGCACATATTGGATTGGTCGAGTCCCGCCGTCTAACCGACACTCCCACCTGTACGACCTCCATGTGTTTCAGCTCCCTTGACACCCGAAGTGTCGCTGCCGTGGCCCACAATGCTGCCAGGGATGTGTCGAAGGCAAGTACACTGATTTTGGCCTCACTCTCGCCGCACGGCGAGCCGCTCAGGCCCAGTACGACCAGGGCGATGATCAACACGCACATTGGTCGGGGGGCACGTCGGCCACGAGCATCAGCGAGTACCCTTGCGAGCGAGCGTATGCCGCACACACGGAAACATCCGTGACTCCACGGATCGTTGTGTGTGTGCAGCTTGTGGCGTGAACCAAGGGAGCACCTCCCACCCAATGAAAGGGTAATCATGCCCCAATAGACCTCTCCTCGATACTGACTCTGCCCGATTCAGCTTGCAGCCGCAGCGACCTCATCGCGACGTCCCAGCTGCTGGTCTGCCCACATCGGCGGCATGTGCTCTGAGTCTGCGCCCTCTGTTGTCCGTCTGTCCTACCAGCAGATAAGTATGTCCTGCTGTCACGGACGGTGTTGATTCGGTGGGCAATTTTTAATTGCCTACTTGCACTTTCCGTGTCCTTCGGGGGCAGGAAAAGTGCAAGTAGGCAACCTAACAAATTGCCGGCGATGACACGGGTGCACGAGACCAGCCCGAGCATCTTGCCACAAAACAAATGGTAAGTCATTCAATTCTCTTCTGATCCCTTTCGACCAAACTAATATCCTCTGCATTAGACCGCATCAGGCATGGTCCAGTGCCTTTGCGCACTTCGGCGTCTAAATATGTTGTTGGTGATGTGCTGTCACCTTACTCCCGGGCAAAATGAGTCAGTCTTTCAATTCCCCTCCGATCCCCTTCAGCCAGACTAATAACCTCTTCATTAGTAACCCCTCAAACATACCCCGGGGTGTCTGCTCACCTCGGCATCAACACGCGCCGGCGCAGGGGCTCGGAGTGCTGATACCATCACCTACCTCGGGAAAAAAACTACCGGTAAGTCTTTGAATTGTGGTCCGATGTCCTTGGTACAAACCACTGACTTCTTCGTTAGTGACCCCTCGAACATGCCCCGAGGTGTCTGCTCGCTTCGTGGGGGTTGTAATGTTCGTCCATACTGATTCAAAGTCGTTGCAGGGAATGTGTTCAGTATAAAAAGCTGCATTAACGGATGGCTTCTAAACTTAAATACAAAATTTTATCGTGTGCATTAAATGAATCATTCCTGGGACGCTAGAGAAGAAGGGGGGGGGAGAAAAAAAAGTACATAAGTGCGAGTTTGCCGGCCGTGCCACGGCCATCACCCCAAGTCTAGATTTCTTTGATGGGTTGATACCAGCGGTCGGGTTTCGGCGGTAATGAAATATCATGACCTGCAAACAACACCACATACGCTCAGGACGCGACCACGACACACGCGTGCTAATGGTCGCACTATGGCTGCTCCTTGCTGGTATTTTGGTCTTTTTAACTTCTCTGGTCAACAGCCTCACTTTTCACTCCCCAGAAGGCTTTGCGCTGGTCCGACAAATCCTCCTCACGGCCCTCCCCACATTCGAGCCACACAGTTACCAGCTGCATCAGATTGCGACGTAGATTCGTCCGAATCCATAGGGAAACGCGCGAAGGTGGTGGAGGCCTCCGCATCGAGAAAATGATGGCCAAGTCACGGGCCTCGGATCATCCTCTCAATCGGGAAACACTTTCCTAATCCAGCGCGGCAGTTGCCGAACGTCGACCTCTGGTTTGGGATGCGCGACTACAATCAGACCATAATCAAGATTTTTTTCCACTCTCTCCAAAAAAAAAAAAATCTCATTTGATTCATGGTCTGACTACAGGAGACTAGCATCGAAGAGGGGTTACGGAACATACCTTTACGTCACAAGAAATACCGAGAGTCGTCACTGAGGGACAAGATCGGAAAGTACCTGGATCCATCTGCCGCACAGAAACCGTCAACTGCAGGAGTTTCTTGCCGTGTTTCTCCAAAAAGAGGTCGCCACCAGTGGATTCGTCTCCAAAAGTGACCTTGCGCAATGAAGGTAGCTTGAGAAACAGAAATTAGAAGGATGAAAATGAAACGAAAGGTAGTATGTACACACTCCATGTGTTATATCCCGTGCCGATGAAGGGGGCTATCACCGAAGGTCTCCGGTTGAAATATCGGAGGTCGGAGGTCAGAGGTCGGAGACCGGAGACCGGAGGTCGGAGATATCGGAGGTGAGCGCAAACACCACAGGAAGGTCAGGGTGTGCGTACTATCCTAGGCCGATGGATAAGACGGAGGATGACGAAGTCCGAAGGGACACCGGAGGAAGACTCGGTAGCAAAGCAAGGAGCAAAGCAACATTTATAATCAAACTGAAGTACATGAGGATATTAAAGCGTATTTATACTAAGTCCGTTATTGTTAACCCAAATATGGTAGATCAAAACATAACAATAAGCGAGAGTCCAAATTTGGTTGAAGAAGTAAGATGACTAAGCAAAACAATAAACGAGAAGTCAAGAAGGAACGGAAAAACGGATAAACGGGAAACGCTCAGTAAACCTTCATTGCGTAAAAACCCGATGATCTTCCGTCTCCGACCTCCGAACATTCAGATGTCGGAGGTCGGAGGCCGGAAGTCGGAGACGGACCGAAGTCCGTGTGCACGAATATAACACCATGAGCGACAGCACAATCAGAAACGACGGGTTGAATGCCTCAACTGACAGGTCGACCAGAGCGGTGAGCGTGCCAGCCGAAATCGACGTGGAGGCAGTCTTGAACACGGTTTTACAGTCCCAAGCAAGGTAGTGAGTGTATCTGCAGGAGGAGCGAAAATATACCAGGGCTTACGGTCGCGGTGCCAGGCTTTGCGACGGACACTTGGACATCACGGAGACTCGACCCTGTAGTTTTACACAAATCGTTGAGCACCTTCCAGTTATACTCAAGTCGGTCCGCAATGACACCAGGGGTGGGGTATGCGAAACCAGGCTCATAACATCCTGATTTCCGTAGCATTTTCTGATGGACAGATGTCGGACGAGTAGACCGAGAGAGGGCACTGGGTGCAAGGTGCAATATTCCGGGCCAGGAAATAGGCCGGAAATGCAAAGGAAATTGCAAAGATTCCGGCTATTTTCTTGAAATTTCCGGGGCCCGGAAATTTGAAATATATTTGGTATTTCCTTAAAAAGTTACGGCTATTTCCGGATCCCGGAAATATAAAATTTCCGGACCCCGGAAATAGCAAGCATATTGTGACATTGAACACCTGCCATAACAGGTAATTATGAAGTGAGAAGGTCACCGGTTCAATCCTGCTCTATGGCATTATTTTCAGCATTAATATATCTTGCTTAAATAGTGACAGCAAGTGGTAAATGAGCTATAAGATATGATCATATGATCTAGATCTGTGTTTAGACCTTCCAAATTTATGTTTCTAAAGCCCAAAGTGCAGAGAGAACAAAAAACATCTGCTGGTCACATGCACTGCATATAGATATATGCTTCATGTGATTTTGCCTAATTATGTGTCTTAACTACAATTCCTGAGATAGAACAACTCTATTCATTTATAACCATTCCTGTTGTCTCTTTCACAGTTTCTGTAACCATTTGAGCCTGATGCATTGATTTTGAAAAGAATACCATAGAGCAGGATTGAACTGGTGACCTTCTCACTTCATAATTACCTGTTATGGCAGGTGTTTATTGCAATTTGCAATATTAATGTCCTCCGCCTGAAAAATAAAATAAAAGTTTTGAGTTGGGCACCAAGAGGTCGCGGGTTCGGACCGCGCTGCCGACATCATTTTTGCCATCAAATCACAACCAAATAACGCGCGTTTTCAGTCGCGTCGTCGTTTCTTCGCCGGTCCCTTGGGCTCCGCTGCCAAAATCATGTTCTAAAATAATTTTATATCATTCAGAGCTGTTTTCTGTAGCTTGGGATGTATTTACTGAACTTTGACCAGGTCTGAGTTAAATCACTCAAAGTCATGTATTTCCGAATGCTTCAGGTAAGAATACACAAATTCAAGGCTGTTTCATGGATCGGTAACTTAGGGAACATATATAGGACAGTATTTAAAATTTTCAGTGGTTCCTGGATCTCTCTATGCCGGGATCTGTCCCAAGATATTACAATTCTGGAGCTGCAAAAATTATGCCTGAATTGCTTCTGTTGCGGTGTGAGAACTAAGAAGCAGGCCAAAGTTGTATTGAAATGCATTCAGGATCTGTTCCATTAATGAAGACCATCAGTGACATCCTAGGGAATTTAATACATCGGGAATTCAACAGCTTAACATGTATACAAGAATTACATGGTAGTGCCCTTAACTTGCCTCCCAAAATTAGTAGACCCACTGGATGACCTCCAGAAAAATATCTACCCCATCAATGCTCTTCAAGATGGGTCAGAGATACCGCATACGACTAGCGCGACTGAAAACGCGCGTTATTTGGTTGTGATTTGATGGTAAAAATGATGTCGGCAGCGTGGTCCGAACCCGCGACCTCTCGGTGCCCAACTCAAAACTTTTATTTTATTTTTCAGGCGGAGGACATTGATTTTGCAAAATTGCAATAATGTCACAATATGCTTGCTATTTCCGGGGTCCGGAAATTTTAAATTTCCGGGATCCGGAAATAGCCGTAACTTTTTAAGGAAATACCAAATATATTTCAAATTTCCGGGCCCCGGAAATTTCAAGAAAATAGCCGGAATCTTTGCAATTTCCTTTGCATTTCCGGCCTATTTCCTGGCCCGGAATATTGCACCTTGCACCCAGTGGGGCTGGTGCATCAGCCGCTCTGTGAATTGCTTCACCGTAAGGGCCGTTTCTAGGTGGGAGCTCTTGTAGAGATGGGGTGTTCCGAGGTGCTGAATTGGATTTGGTAACAGACGAGCGGCACGGAATAGTATTTCTTACCGCAAATATTTTTGATACCAGGAGCGACGCCAGCGATCCACGATCGTCGTGCTCATCCTCGTCAGAGTTGTATGGTCAGTGAAAGAGAGAAAAGAAGAGAGAAGAATGACATGCACCAGGTTCTTCCATTTTTGTATACACTCCTTCAGAACATCTACGAGCTTGTCACGCCCTTTGTAAGGATAATAGGCTGGATTGCAGTGAATGATGACATGCGCGGGTCGATCAATGGCAATCCACGACACAAGCTGCACGTATTGTCAGATTTGTTATATTTACGGTGATAAACAGGTCGGTGATATGCTTCAATGTCTGGAGGATTTATGCATGGAGATCGCATATCCGCCTTCGACGCGCAGTTTTCGAACGAATCGGCCCAAGTCGTGGTTGGCACGAAATACGATTGCCAATGCTTGGGCTTGGGCTTTCGAGCGAATGATGACAATGTTATAAAGAAGGGTGTTGCCGCCCGAAGCCATGATTTCGACACGAGCAGGAAGGTGGAGCTTGATTCGTCGCGAGAGAAAGGCAACTGGATGGAGGGGGCCGAGAATGCCTTCTCGGGAACCCTGAAGGCGGGACTGAGGATTTCGTGGAGGATCTCATCGGGAATGCGGCTCGCCATGATGGACGTTACCTTGCTTGACAAGGTCTCTGGCGACTCATAACTGTCCCTGATGCCGTCCAACCCAGTATGATCTGAGTACCGATGTGACCCGAGCTTGTGGTTATACGCAGATAACCCATGGTAAAGATTGTTAAACATCCGACCCGATGATCCAGTAGGCAATTATGAGTAACCCCGAAGACACATGCAGAATCACTACGACGCAAACACTACTTCATTCTCAATCTACAGTGCTAATACATGTTCCACTCATATGCTGCCACCATTGGCTTGTTCCCTCATTCAATGTCTCCAATCTATCATCCTCTGCCAATAAAGCTGGATTGTGCCCCTTCAAAAATAGTTAGTCACCAAAATCTCTGAGCAAGCGTATGCTTTCGTGTCCCGAGCTCCGCGAAAGTGTGACATATAGATTGAATAGACTGAGGGTTCCACTTGGTGGTGTTCCAATATCCACCAGAGTCCGTAAACGTGTACGCAGCAGTCATCGGAAACTGGCGGCATCAAATCATTCGCTGAACACATTTCCGGCCGGCAAGTGGAAATTTGATGTTTCTGTGGGCTCTATTGGAATAACACAGTCATCCAAGCCTTCTAATTGACTGGCACGAGTTCGGGAAAGCTTCACAAGAATATATGGAGGCATCTTCGCTTGATTCAAAGTCCATCAACAGGAAATTTCAAAAGATGCCAGAGGCATGTCATCTTCCTTCACTAGCCTCACTCAAATCTCACGCCGATCCATGACAGGTTCTGCCCATGACGATGACGACTTCCCAGTCAAAGATTGGCCAGCCTCCTCCGATGCCACAGTCGAAGCATTGGCAAACATGCTTGACTCTCATTGCGTAACTCCCCTCCCCGCCTATGACACAAAAGGAAATATCATCGCGCCCAATGACTACCGTTCCAAATTGATGGGTGCCATCGTTCGTGCAACCATCTCTCTAAACATTGGAACATCGGCGGGAAAAACACTTATGCAGCCGACATTGAGGGTCTTCGTGTTTTGGTCCCGCCCAAGCCAATGTCCTATGCATCCCCGGTCGCACCAAAGGATCCAGGCAAAGCCAGCAGCAGCCCAAAGAAATGTACTCGCACTTGAATCTCGTCATGCAAAGGTATCCCATTTTGTCCAAGTTCCACAGTGTTCAAGTATAAACAGGAATTAATGGATAGATATTGACCTCGATCAGCTTGAAGCTTCTTAGTTGGATCCATGTTTTGAAATGAATTGGAAGAAGAAGAAATAATCTCTATGCCTTGCTATTTTGTCTCCTCTATATTATCAATCTTTCTTTCTCAAGCAAGGTCTTTGCCGACGCAGTTGGCGCTTCCTAGTTGCTGAGAGAGCGTGTTATTTGTTCAGGTTAATGATCTCCTATCTATGACGGTCGTTACTGGACAAAACCCCGATGGCCATGCATGGCCATCAATGACCATTGATGGGACGCGTGACCATGCATGACCATGCATGACCATCGGTGGCGGCTGATGGCGGGAGATGGCCATTTGATGCACATGGATAGATGGCGTGATGTGTTTGCTCGGGGTCATCAATGAGCTGCTCTGGTGTGGTGGTGTTGTCATATGTTCACCATTGATGGCACACAACCTCCCTGTTTGCATCTCATCCCAATCCAGTTGGCCCCTTTGGGTTTCGGCTACATTTTTCAGCTAAATTTCCCTCTAATCCCTATTTTTCCAATGTTTTTTGTCAATATCCTGTTTGTCAGCAACTATTCAGTCTCTACATCACTCTCTCCCATGTCCTATCTGCCCCAATTTGTTCACTCTCCTTTCAGTTCAGGACGAGGCAACACGGTAGCAGAACTTCGGGACAGTTCCCAAGGATTCTAATGGGAGTTGAACGTCAAGTGCGATGAAGAATACAAAACATATGATTGTGGTCACACATTTCAGTTTCCTCCCTTGAAGAGGGACTAGGATGGCCGGGGACTGGGTGATTTTGTCTCGGATGCTGACAGGGACAAGGGCTAGGTTGGGAGATAGTGCATGGTGTCGGGTCTGGGCAGGTGGAGTTCATTTACAGGAGACAAGACATATTGCTCCTATCACCCTGAAGGAGTACAGTTCGGGCAAAATTAACAGGATATTTATTTTGCCTGGAATTTTGTGTGGTGGGCATTGATGGCATGTGAGTGAGCACCGGAGGAGCATTGATGATCACCATGGATGGGACATTGATGGGCCATGCACAACACCTGTAGACATATACAGAAATTCATGACATTTAATGCTCACGGACAATTGGAGGGTTGGTTGAATAAGGCTCCATCAGTCGACATTGATATTGATGGGCATTGACTGGCCACTGGTCACCATTGATGACCACTGCGTGTCATCAATGGTCACGCATGGCCACGCATGCCCATCCATGGCTACTGGGGTTTTGTCCAGTACCGCCAGTCATACCTATTGTTGTCTCGGCTGACCGGGCCGAAACACATTCAGAATGTTTACTCCATCGTGAATTCCGGTTTTGGCAAAAATACGGAGTCCAGGTTCAATCACGGCTAACTTAGTGTGTATTTTAGTACTAGTACTGTGGGCCAGTGTGGTTGAATATGAACAGAATCAGCACACTGTGTCTCCAGTCGTTGTACTTGGCAACGGACTAGAACCCGTCGACAGCCTGGGATAACGAGATACCGTCCCCGTCTCGATGCTCTTCGACTCGATTGCTCGTCAGAAAATTGTGCCCAGTTCATCATCCAGTGCAGTCCTCAAGCTCTGCCCGCCGCAACAATTCTCCGCCCCAGTGTCCCTTCAGCGTCATTGATATGTCGCGAAGCATCACCTACTTGCCCGTCGCGGACGTTGTAGGACTCTGTAAGTAGACCGTGAAACCGTGATTCTATTCATGGAATATATTCAAGGCCTCCAATTAGCCTTGGTTCTTCCTCAATTCCTCCAATTCACCAATCCCAGATTCCCAACGAAGCGCCAGAATCATTCGTAGTTTTGGCCGAAGGTGGGCCTTGGACATTGCTCGCCAGGTACAATATGGATGCTAAACTGCAGAGAAGATTTCGGGAGTCGTGACTGGATGTCCGACACTAGGTCTCGAAGAAGTGTATCCCGTTCGGTGTGGTCCAAAGGGAAATCAGGGATGTAGAAGGTTAGGGTCGCAGACAGCAGTAAATTCGAAAGAGAGTTGTCGAGTGCAGGCCAAACAAATTGGTTCCAATCACGGAATGCCTCCAGGTATATTGTGAATGTGATATCCGTTAGGTGTGAAAAGGCGGATGTTCGGCAAACTTAGATGCTGGGAAAGTGCGAGCGGGTGGCCGTAAATTATGTCCGTGATGTGTAGGGAGCGGAGGCTTGTGTTGTGGCGAAGGTCAACCGTATTGCAAAACACTTCTGCATCACGCGGAATTGGACCGGAACTCAAATTTCAGGTGCTCGACGGTTTGTGCGTCCTTTGCATCGATGTTTTCCAAATGCACTGTCTTGAATTCAAAATTCGACGCAGTAGCGACAAAGATGTCCAAAAAATCCATTTTGGGGCAATCAAGATGGAGCTAATGGATCAAACTCGAGTGTGAATACGGGATGAATGGAGCTTGACGTACAATAACACGAATATCAATTAGTGATGACAGAACACGCAACATACTTTGAGGACAGTCGCTTACAGGGTGTCCAAACAGGACATTGGATTATCATAAGGAGCTCCTTCATTACTTCATGATTGTATTCAGACTCCCAGGTCGACGTCGTTATGTTCAACATCATCAATGATGAGCAGCATTTTAGCAAGGAGAAGAGTTGACTTGTGGAATCAAAAGATACTCTGTTCAGGGTCAACTTTGATAAACCCGCCAAACTAGAGAGCAAATTCTGAATGGACTGCATCCCGAATTCGAACTCCCACACACTGAGCTGTAGTGATACGACACCCCTCAATTTTGAGAGTATTTGGAAGGCCTTGGAGATGCTTGTTGGCATCCCTCCCACGCAGTTCAAAGAGAGTCGGGTCACAAAAAGAGAGAAGGTGCATGTCTCGGCATTGAGCATCTGCAGGAATCAGTGTGATCTCACCGACTGGGGGTCAGCCACCAGGGACCCCACCTGCTTGAGAGTTACAGTGGAGAAAAGGTAGCACCTTGTAGCAGGGAGGTATGTCTGACCGACTAGGCTGTGCTTTGCCCAAGGCGTGTTGCTGTGGGTATTTTCGACCATCAGATCGGTGACTTCATCAGCGAGCTCTTGAGGGAAGTCCATATTTATACCGTGGGCCTATTGAGCATTGGATCACTGCAGAATTATTAGCAGATTTGAACTCACCGCCGCTGAAGCTCGCGGTGTTGACCAATGATGCTCTGAGTCAACTGCAAAAAGCAAAGTGCAGGCTGAAGTATGAGCTTCGAGTTGAAGTGTCTGTCTACGAGAGACTAAGGCTGCGGGTGGTAACCAATTTGTGTCAGTGGTCCAAACCGGTGCGAATCTGAGTGATGGAAAAAGTCGCAGCAGCAAAGGCAGCACAGCTGAGAGCAGCTGAGAGTAACAAAGAGAGCGAGTAATTGGCGAGCGAGTGGAGTTTGCTGGTTGTTTGCTGACAGTTGCCGGCTCAGGTCAGTTCAAATCATTTTAATTTTTTTGACTTGCTTCAAACTTGCTTTCAACCAACTTTCAACCAACTTGAATCTCAAAACAAATGCTAGACTAGGGAGCATCGACAGAGACCTTGCTTGACAAAGACTTCACTTTTTATGCACATACAAATAGATGTGACTAAATCAAGAAAATGCGGCGACTTCACAATGACTTCGCTCCTCTTTTTTGAAAATACATGCTGTATAAAGATTTGGCTCTCAGTATTCACGATGCGGACTCTCTTGCGCAGGCTCACCCCTCTACTGCCACCGGTGGAAGGACCACTGTGTGGGGGGGAACCAGGACACGGAACAAAACAATGTCGGCTGTGTACATATCCTTCTTATTGCATGCAGGAGTATCACCTAGCAATGCTGCGTACACTCATCATGGGAAAGCCAGGCCGGGGCCAGTGAAACAGACGATTGGAATGAAGCGTCTCTGGTCACACCAAGGCATGCAGTCCGAACACAATGGAACGAGGAAGCGGCACACAAGAATTGCCAAGCAACGGGATGGCAGCTGTACGTGTATAAAGCGCAAGACACTTATAAAGATGAGTTCACAGATTTGAAGGGGGACAGCAAAAGTAACAAATTTTGAACAGGTTGCGTGCTAAATTTATCGGAGCATCGCAATTTAGCTGCCCATTTTTCTAAAAAATCAAGAAGAAGTAAGAACTCAATGCAGGTTAAAGATCTGCCAAATGAGGTGGAACTCGTGATCGGGATGAAAGTGATGGTGACAAGCAGCCTCGAGACTGACCTGGATCTGACGAACGGTGGAAGAGGCGAGATAGTGGACATAATTCTCGACCCTGACGAGCCACCGGTCGGAAACGAGCCCATCGTGCAGCTGAAGAAAATGCCGGCATATATATTGGTCAAGCTGACGCGAACACGAGCCAGCAGGCTAGCGGGTTTGGAGAAGATGGTTATCCCTATCGAGCCAACAAAGACGACATATCATATGAAAGTCAAGCTGTGTAGCAGCAAAATGACGCAGAAAACCATCCAGCGAGTGCAGTTTCCGGTCACGGGCACGTATGCATTCACAGATTATCAATCACAAGGCCAGACGTTGCCGTATGTCTATGTGGACATTGGGACACCGCCGACCGCTGGCTTGAGCCTTTTCAATCTGTATGTCGGGCTGTCAAGGAGCTCGGGTCGGGATATGATTCGGCTTTTGCAGGATTTCGACGACGAAATGTTCAAAAAGGGGCATGAGCCAGAATTGCTGGCAGAAGAGGATAGATTGGAGGGGCTAAACGAAGACACAAGCCAGTGGTGGGCAAGGATGCGTAGAAGAGAACTGGAATTCGAAAGTGTGGAGTAGAAATTAGATAGTAGGGCCTTTCAGAGTAGCCGATTTCGAGCTGATTTCAACTGGATATCATCTCAGATTTCGTGGCAGAACGTGACCGGAAACATCCGAAATCCGACCTATCAGAGTTGAATTCGATTTCGCACCACTGTTTTCATCTGTCCCCATCATCTGTCGGGGCCCGCCCATCGCCCCGCCGCCTCCTGCCCGAATTATCCCCGATGAACTTACTCACCTGCGCCCGCAAATGCGGCACTCTTGACATATGTCATGGGCATTAGTGAGACCATGACATGTGCAAGTCAGCTTAATTCTAATCCAGTTCATGGGATCAATTTATGCGAGGGCGGGAACGAGGGCGGGATGAGCGCTCATCCTGCCGACGATCAGACAACCGCAGAATATTTGCCAAATATAGCCGAAATCGAAGGTGCGAAGGGTCACGCGGCAGCTGGCAGCGAAATCTGAGACGAAATCCAGCTGAAATCAGCTCGAAATCGCCCTAGTGATTACATCATAATCGGGGGATTGCGGATTAACTTTGCGGATCAATGGGTGGGGCAAGATCAGAGCCAGTTATGAGTGTGGAGAGACCTTGACAAGCAAGGTAATAACAGCTCAATCAGTCAAAATCGTGCTTTGCTCCTTCCACTCGTGGCTTTCGAACATGCGGGCTCAAATGAATGGAAGCAAAGGCTGCACCAAGGCAGCTAAGTCGGCTACCGGCGTTACACTGGATGGCGACACGACCTGAGGCCGGTTCAGGCCAGTTCCATCTAGTTTCCATAGCGGCGCCTTGCGCTACATGCCCCACATTCACATTCTTCAAGAGGACCTAGCATTGCCCCAGTTTCTTTTCGAATACCAGCACCAGACAGGAACATCCTGGATCATTGATTCTGCGTACTAGGGAAAGATGTAGCTACAGGAAGTTCAAGTGTATTCAAGCTCGAGCCGATAAAAGAGAAATGACCTGGTATTCCCAAGATGGGTACGTATACGATTCCCTCCTCGAATGTACTCCAGAACACTGCTGCTTACGATGCTGGGACCCCTGATCTTTTCCAACGATTCCGACCGGACGATTTTTCCCTTGCCGGTATCCATCAACACATATTTCTTGGGGTAGTGGCTTAATTTCACTGCAGTTTTGGGCCGCTAATAATCATGTCCAAGTTCAACTTCACATCAAACGATCGGGGGCGGCATGCACAGCCAAGGCCCTTCACTGGCAAGGCATACGACTAGAAAATGTGACGTTTCGTCGTCATAATGAATGTATGCCAAAACTCAGACTGACGTTGACATACCTACACAGCTCGGCAGAGACAGTTGTCGACGGGCACGAACACAATGGCATGTGGTAAGCAAATCTAACACATTAATGGCATTGGCATTCGCCTGGCGGTAGGTGTTATTTCGCTGAGAATGATGTCACTGAGAATTGCGTGGCAGGTCGCATCAAGCAATTGCGTCGGCGACTCACTTTGCTCGCCCAAGACGTAATCAAGTTGCGCTCACGGGGCTTGCCGCTAGTCCCGACGTTGCTGATGGCCGCGTCGTAGCCGTGCCGCATGGAGCGGCAAATCCCCCAACGCCCATTTTGTCCTGAGTAAGCCGGCCTTTGTACGAATCTTTCACGAAGTAAAAGGAGGCGACAATATTAAATGTGCCTTTGTTCAGGCCGTAAGTGTGTCATGTCCTCTGCCACACGACAACTAAAATGGTTGAATAGGACATTGCTGACATCGAGGCAATGTATATAAAGCGCTAACAGGCAGTGTTGAGTTTATACATCTAAGATTCAACGCGATGGGAAATCTTCGTCGGGTTCTTCGGGCAAAGGCTTTGAGGGATGCCCAACAAGATGGCCAAATCCAATATATGGGCCGCCAATCCTTGCAGTTCGCACCAGTCTTTTCAAATTCTCCTTGCTACTTCTGTCTTTTTCCAGGCATTTGATTTTCACGCGCGAATTGACCGGCGACTCTAACTCTGCGAACACAAACAGAGTGATCGGAGAGCTCGGACGCCGACCAATCATTTCCTCTAGTACGTTGCTAATATGCGCACATGTACAGGAGCCGACTGTTGGGATGCAACTGCTGAGCCACGTGAAACGCTCGGAAATGCTCCATCCGCATCCGCGGCTGACATTTCAGCGCTCATGTTACTGCAAGTACTGACCTGTACTGACCTCCTTATCTAAGTATGTGCGACCGCTGACATGTCTGCGACGTCACCGACGTGCCCATGCATACTAGCTGCCTCGGCCTTATTCTGGGGAACAACTTTGGAAGATCCCTCACACATGGACGGCCGCGCCGATCAAAATATTGCATATGGCATAAGCGCCTCTTCGCTTGTATTTGTTTCACCATCCGTACCTTTTCCTCGTCGTGCTCTCCGCTCCCCGAGCAGCGACGCGTCGTGACCCGGGCAGACATCCAGCGCCGCGTCGATATGGTTATCAATCGCGACGGTGTCCAGCGGTGTCCTCACTGCCACCCATGGAGAGAAACGATCTGCCGTTTTATTGACAGCCGGGGTGCAGCATATCCATCAAGGAATCAAACGTCTGCTTGTTCCTTTTATCGTGTGGGTTCATGTCAGTCTTCTTCTGACGCCCTTCTTGTCCTTTCCTTCACTGTCTTTTCCTTGTTTCGTTTCTTGCTTTACTCTTCCCTCCTTCCCCTTCGTTCTACTAGCCTTTCTTTCTATCGTCCGACACGCTTCCCTTCAAAGTGTCACGCAGCCACCAACCCCAGCTAAACCATCATTCTAGACATCCATCATTACTTGCACCGCTCCACCCGGAACGCGTCAGTACTTTATAGGAGGTCCCGCCCATGCCTACTGTCTCGATTACCCCCTCTTCCTCTCCCAGTCTTTCGGCGTCACCATCGAAATCACCGTCGCACACTATTCCGATTGCTATTTCAGCAGTCGTCGCCGTTTTACTACTCGTGTCCATCATGGTTCTCACCTTTCATTTCCGCCGCCAGAACAAGAAAAAAGTCAGCCTTGCTGAGGCGCGCAATGGGAGGGAGCTGCAGGCGGGCGAAACGGTTTCTCGCCCCCACCCGGCAGCATTGATGATTACCCCCGCCGAAGGAAAGGGGACGCCCCGTTTTGGTAAACATTCTTCGCCCCATCCGCCGAGCTCTCCTGTTCATGTTCATCAGTGCACACTCCTGGGACGAATATGCGCATCGCTACGCGTCGCACAGACGGCGCATGGGAGTTTGCTGACCCGCGCGCGCCATTCACGCCTGCAATAATAGCTGATGCAGCTGATGCCGCACTCCCCGCGAGCCGCAACTCCTCCGCCGCCAGTACTACTTCGGATTCGCTGGATCCCTCATCATCGCGCCATGGTTCACCATACTCGCACGCGAGGTATGGTAGCGAGACACCCATCCCTGGTAGCTCATCGGACCTCCTGTCTTCGTCGACTGCCGCCTCGCCATGGGGTGCGCCTACGACTCCGCACACGGCCGAGTTCGTACGCTCTCCCAGGCGGGCTGTCTACTCACCGACGCCCTCGACGTCCGCGTCCACATTCCTGCCCGCGCCCTCGATCATCTCTAGTTCCTCGCGCCGCAGCTCAGTTGTCTCGTCCAACGACTCGTTCCTTGACCTCGAACCCTCCGGCTCGATATATTCAAATCCATTCCTTTCCCCTGCCCCGAGCGCTACGCCTTCACGTAGCGCGCGTTGGCCCGCGTCACCTTTGGGCACCCTGCCCGCCTCTGCACCCGGGTCCCCCGAACCGCCCGCCGCCCGTCCGAGGCACGTCGAATCGCGTGCCGCACGTGCCATACGGCTGGGGTACGACGAACTCGATCGCGCCTCTGCATACGCCGAGGCGTCTGGGAATCCCAGCTCTGCGCCTAGCTCTCCTCAACCACCGATGACCCCCGCCGCACTCGCGAAGGAGTTGGAGTCGCGTGCCGCACGGGAAATACGGCGCGGTTACGAGCGCGTGGATCGACACTCCGAGTACGCCGAGCAGGAAGACGGGCTTCCGGCGTACTAGGCTTTCCTTGACACCTTTATTGTATGGTTAGTTGTGTCCCATTTTCATGGACCCCAACAGTATATATATTCGTTATTTATTCGCGTCGTGCATCAGAGTAAAGTAGTGTCTTACCTACCTCGACATTTGTAGTATATCAACGTATCAATCCATAGCTACAATAGGCATTGCTGCTGCATGATGCACCCGCAAGTTGATCTTTTCCTCGCCCAGTTTGGATTTATTTGGCCGCCAAGTGAATACGCGGTGGAGTCACGTGGCGCTGTAACTTAACGAGGTTCAGAAATCGCTCTTGCCAATTTTGTATAACCAAATATACTAGAGCCTCCCTACGCTATTCCTGCACACCTCGAATATTTGAGATGATTTACAGTCTGTGGCCGTCGCTGCCGAGATCAACCCAGAGTGATTCCCGAGAATTCCATCAGTTCCGCTCCCTCTCAAGCTCTCAAGCTTTCAGCCCATCCTTCCACTGCCAGCATCCTTCCGCTCCAATTCCGCTTCACCGTGTTGTACAACTTTGCTCTGCCCACCTCTGGTGTGCTCGTCAATTACATTGTCCGCCTGGGGGGCTCGGACATTCAGCCAGGCGCGATTTGGGCGCGAATCGCGCGATAGTGATCGATTGCGGCGAGGTCCATTTCTTGTCCGATGGAATAATATGCTCGCTCGTCACCAACGACTGCGCACTGCGTGGAATATAAAAGAAACCTTACTTTCTCCAATCCGCTCTCTTCTCGCCTTCAACTTCAGCTCACAATGCCTCTCTACGTCGGCTGCAGGGCTCGGCGCCATCGCCCAGAGAGTTTAAGCTCAAAACGAGTCGAACTGTGCCGGTGTGAGCGGCGCTTGTTCACAATTGGCTTCTCTCTACGGCGACTCCGTGCTATCCAATTTCCCTCAGACTACACGACACGACCGCCGTAAATACCCAGTTTTGGGATCGCAGGTCCGACCTTACGCCGAGCTACATCTTGCTCCCCAGCGCGGCACACGAGGTCGCGAGCGCGCTTGAAATTTTCTTGTCGTGCCAACGTGAGTGTTCGCTTCCGAATAATGCCGGTAGTGCGAATCTATTTCTAGGTCCCCGGCTCTAAAAACATCGACAACGGTGTTCTCCTGGCTTTGAACAATCTGAACGACATTGCCTTCAACGCCAATGGCAACGATAGCACGTTCACCGTCGGCCCTGGGAACCGTTGGTTAGAGGTGTACACTGCGCTTGAGCCCTAGGATATGTACGCTATCGGGCGAGCGGTTGAAGACCATCGGCGTGTCCGGCCTCAACCTTATCGGCGGCTTCCACTACTTCATCAACAAGTACGGGCTCGCGATGGCCAACGTCGTACAGTACGACGTGGTCCTCGGCAACGGCACGCAGGTGGTAGCCTTTGAACAATGCGACAAACCCGGACCTCTTCTGGGCGCTCAAGGGCGGCGCCAACAATTTTGGCTTTACGTCCAAGGCATACGCAATCCCCAAGCTCAACACGACGATCCTGCAGTTCAACACGAGCGCGGTCGAGGCGTACGTGCAGGCGACGGTCGCCTTCACCGAGAACGACACGCCTGACCTAGTCGCGGGCGCCGTTTTAGACATCCGGTACGATCCTGTCACCTAAATCGCGACGCCGGTGCTTCTGGGTGTTCAGGAGGGCACCGAGTCGCCGCCCTCGCGCTTCTCCAACTACACTGTCATTGGCCCCGTCTCCCAGATCGACAACGTCACCACGCCGACCGTGTGGCACACCCAGCCGCCGCCGACGACGTCGCCGACGTCGAGGGCATGCAGTCACCTTTGTTCTGAACACCGTGCCCAAGAGTGCCGCCACCGTCACCAAGACCAACGGCGTCGGCAACGTCTGGGACTTCGAAGACTCCCAGAGCCTCATCAGGGTGTCATTCCACTCTTCAAGAAATCTATATACTGACCACGAATCGCAGTTTGGCAGCTAGTCAACAACTGGCAGAACGCGGCGGACGGCCTGCGCGTTACCAACTGGGCCGCTAAATTCCTCGACTTTCACCACAGCGTCAACCAGCAGATGGGCCTCGCCTCCGAGTTTCTCTACATGGGTGACGCCGGCAAGTTCCAGAACCCCTTCTTAGCCCCTCGAAAACGTCCAGCGGATGCGCGACATACGCGCCCCGTACGACCCGTGGGGGTTTACACACCCGACTTTAAGCTTGGCGCGTGAGCACACTGTATCCGGAACCTAAGCCACTTACCTCAACCACTCGGTTATGATAGACCACAAGTAGTTTGGCTTTGCGCCCCCAGAATCTCTCTCTGTATAAAATCGTATCCGGGGCCTTTAAACTTCCCTCGAGCCTCACCGACGGCAGCCAACAGCCCCCTCACCTTAAGGAGCCTCAGGCGAAGTGCTGGCGCGCTCTTGTGTCAATAAAATCAACGAAGTCAGACTAAGATATTTCGCTTTCTGGGATCCCTTCAGCTTATTGGCGGGACTATGCTGTGTACGCGGAAGCGCCTTGGCCTCTGCTTCCCACTGAACGTTCGAGTTCAGGTACGAAATACCGCAATGATTGCTGTATAAACTCTCGTTTGCGGTCAACTTGGGGTGGATGGTTCCGGGTATGGAACGGAGTTGAACTATAGTTCACATCTTCCTTCCTTCCCGCGTATCGATTATTTCCGCCGCGCATCGGGATTAAGATTCCGAGGATGGCATGTTGACGGTTTGGGGACGGAGGGCTGGTTTGCTTCCTTCTTCTGTCGCCGTTGTTCGATTTTTTGGGGTGGGAGAACTCTTAATAAGTATCCTTCCGACCCAATGAAGCGAGACGGCGTCCAGATTCGATGTTGAACTACGTGCAGCTAAAGGGGAAATTAGATCAACATATCCTCGTGAAGTTCAAAATGCATTGTAAAATGCGATGGTGGCGCGGCAAGCGCCCGGATGTGCTGCCACACGTCGAAGTGCGCTGGCTGCATGTATATTTACTGTGAAACGCGATGACTGTCAGCAGCACTGAAAATAAAAATCGGCAGGATGCTTACCCACTGCGCTTGCGGGCCGAGATTATTGAACGCCTTCGAACGCCGGTTCAGTATGTCCTGTGTATTTTTACAGTCGGCCATCTTTCCGCACAGTATGCGGAACAGATCTCGACGGTTCCCCAGCGCTCGGGGGAGATCCGATCCCGCGACGTCGACGCCTTGGATCATAGTCGAAAGATGGCCTATTATTAGCGCCGAGCGGTATGGATGGGAGGACACTGCCTCCGCCGCGAGGCATTTGAGCCCAGGACATCTGGGTTTACAAAGGTAGGTAGGTGAAACTGGTGAGCAGTTGTTTCGAATAAATTCAAACCGTTGAACCACTTGGGGCCGAGTAATATTGATTCAAGTTCGTTCTGGCTAGTGGAATGTCGGGGGCGTTAATTTCCAGACGGTGACACGAGTCGGATCGTTGTGTAAATCTCTACAGGGGTAGTCTCACATTAACGTTGAACTTGCCGAATAGGAGCGTCTTCATCGAATCTCCCCATGTTCGTGTTCAGTACAAGTTATGGCGCTTGAGCGGGATATTCCGTCGCCAATGGCTGTGGCCAGCATTTTTAGTGGATTCTGAAACTCGTTGGAGGTGAATGGCTATCCTATATGGGTCGGGACTTGACCGGCAGGATCTGAATCATGGCGGCACAAAAACAGAGAGAGTCTGGAAAAACACGGAGGCAGAAAGCAGCAGCATCTCGTCAAGTCGCTCAAGATAGTGAAAAGGTCCCTTTTGTTCTGGAAAATTTAATGGAAAGGTACCGCCGCCAGCGCTCGATTAGGTGTCAACTTGAAACAATCGAACAATGGTGACAGTCACAACAGTCAGATCGTGGGATTGATTCTGTGACTCTGCAGGATTCCTCTTTCCTTAGCTCCTCCATCTCGTCGAGCTTGTGTCGTCGCTGCTGCTCGTCGTCGTCGTCCTCGCCGTCGTCCTGCTGCCCGTCGCCGCCGCCCACGTTCCTTAGCTAGACCGGCAGGCTCCGCTGGTCTCGTCTAGAAACGCCCAAGCACACCCACCTCCGTGGCTGCGCTTTCCTTGTTGTTTCTAGCCCAGGGCCCTAGTAGGCCGCACAGACTCGAAGTCCTTCACATTACGAACGGGGTCAATCACAAGTATTCCCTTGAACGTCCGACACCCTATCCTACACCGCAAAACCCCCACCTTGCCGCTTCGTCACTTCATCTTTGATCTAGCATCGATATCACCATCTTCATCTTCTACCCCCACTTCACATCATGAGTCTCCGCCCCCCCTCGACCAGCCCCAGCCCGTCTCCTGGCCCCGAGAACGGCAAGCACTCCCGCCAGTCGCTTGGGCCCTCGGCACGTGGCACCCCGACTCTAGCCCCTGGCTCCCCCCGTCTCGGCGGCAGCGGTGCGCGGCCCACCAGCGAGCTTGTGGGCTCCGCAGGCATGTACCAGACTCCTGAAGGTCCGTCCACGTTTTTCTCGTTGCCGTGGCGTCCGCTGACCAATCCTCTATAGCCGAGGCTCTGGACCAATGGTTCGAAAACCTCCAAAATTACGAAGCGACGCTCGAGGACATGGCTGCGGCTTCCTTGGATGTCAATTTCAAAGAGGAACTCAGTGCCATCGAGCAATGTTAGTTTTCTCCTAACCTGCGTTATTGATCGCTAACACATAAGTTGTAGGGTTCAAAGTTCTTTCAGAAGCAGAGCGCACAGCCGCTCTATACAGTCTTCTCCAACATTCGACTCAAGTTCAGATTCGATTCTTTATTACCGTCCTGCAGCAGATGGCTCGGTCGGACCCTATGACCGCCCTTCTCAGCCCCGCCGTTGGAGGTATGCGCAATTTTTCTTGTAAACGCAAGGTCCTCATCGTATTCAGGCTCCATGCAAAGCCAGATGGAGGCCAAGCTCGCCAGCCTCAAGTCCCCCGGCCTCAAGTCGGGCTTGCCTGCATCGCCCACCGCGCGCAATTTCAATCAGTCGACCCCGGCCAACCGCCAGTCGCTCATTGAAACACCCAACAGCTACCTCTCTCCCGAGTCGGCTGTTATGGGCCAGGACGCCGCGACGACGCTCGCACAGCAGCGCGCCAAGCTCAAGGCTGCCAATGCCGCGCACCGTATCTCTGCGCCCATTATGCCCTCCACCGGCGATCGCAACACCTGGGGCGCCGGTGGACTCGGCCAGGTCGCAGAGGCCAACCGCGCTGCTTCGCCCACTACCGGCGAGGACAAGGGTGCTCGCCCGAAGAGCACCGAATTCACTGGCCGCCCGCTTGCGCAGCAGGAGGCGACCGTCCCCGTCCATGCCACGAGCGAAAGCTGGGCGAGCATGGTCACGACCCCGCTCCCGATGTTCGCCAAGTCGGAGCCCAAGGAGCCTGCAAAGGCGGAGTGGAAGGTATGTGCCCCCCTTGTCGCCTACTTCGTCATCATGCTCAACTTGTCGTCAGGCCCCCGGCGTCGGTGCGGGGATTCCAGGTGTCCCTCGCATGGGCGACCCCACCATTCACCGTCGCGGTGCGCGCCCGCAGCAGGAAGGCGTCTACGACGACAACGGGAACTTTATCGCCCGCGGGGGCATGGGCGGGGGCATGGGCCGCCCAGGCTGGCAGGGCGCGACGAGCCCGGGGCTCTCTGCGACGTCGTCGAACCGCTTCGGTTCGGACGATGGCTCCGGCACTGGCGGCGGAAGCAACAATGGACGCGGAAACAACATGAACGGGCTCGGCATGGGCGGGTTCGGCGGGATGGGTATGAACGGCATGAACAGCGCCGGCGGGATGGGCGGCGGGATGGGTAGTGGGATGGGCGGCGGGATGGGTGGTGGGATGGGCGGCGGGATGGGCGGCATGAACCCCTTCGGCGTGAACATGAACATGCTCGCCATGGGCATCTCGCCCGAGACCCAGTTGCTTGCTGCGCAGATGGCGCAGGCGCAGATGGCCGCGGCGGGCGGCGCATTTGGGATGGGCGGCGCGGGGTGGCTCGGAATGCAGCAGGGGCAGGGCCCGCACGCGGCCGGGAACCGCATGATGGGCGGGATGCGCCCGCCCAACAGCGCGCGCACGCCCAAGAGCGCGGGGAGCATGGGGAGCTCGCGTGGAGGCGTCGATAGCGCGGGCGCGGGGGGGGCTCCGAAGGGCGAGGAAGACGTCGACCCGGCGCTGCTCACGGACATCCCCGCGTGGCTGCGCAGCCTGCGGCTGCACAAGTACACGCCCAACTTCGAGGGCATGCGCTGGCAGGACATGGTCGTGATGGACGAGGCGGCGCTGGAGGGCAAGGGCGTCGCGGCGCTTGGGGCGCGCCGGAAGATGTTGAAGACGTTTGAGATTGTGCGGAAGAAGATGGGCATCGAGGGCGGCCCGCCCCCGGGCTCCCCGTGAGGACGCTGCGACGTTTCGCGACGTCTTCTCGCCGACAGGACGCGCGTTCAAGGATCGGCCAAGTGATACCCGTCTCCCCTCCCTTCCTCTCCACATCTGTCTCTCTCGAATCTCCTTCTCAACCCGGTCCCGTATACAGGAGTCGTTTATATATTCTCCGCATATGTCTCTCTATCTCTCTACCTCCACTCGCGCTACATCTCACCGCCCCTGGCCTCGTATATGACTCTGTTTCTCTTTTTCTGGTCGGTGCTACCTTGTGTAGATACCTCAAATAATTATTCGTCTCTCCTAGTCCTGGACAGAGTTACATACAATAAGCGGAGGGTTTCAGCGCTTTGACCTAGACGTCCAAATCCGGTTATCGACGCTTTGAGTTGTCAAAGCCCATCAAACGTGGAACAAAGGATGTCGAGGACCGCAGGCCCAAGCGTCGAGCATCTAAAAAAGAGACTTTTCGCCTCCACCCTCTTTACTTTCTGCCACCATGTCGACTTTCCGAACGCCTTTCAAGCTCACCATGGAATTGGACACGCTAAACTACTGGACCCTCCGACAGATCCCTGAACCCTTCTTCTCCGAGTACGCGAACTACTACGGGATCCCTGTCCCCTATGGCGATAGCGAAAAACTGGACGACCTGGAAGACGACGAGGAGCTCCGGGTGCTTGTCGGGAAGATCATGTGCGTCGACGCCACGACTCCGATCAGGAGCAACACCCCCGCGACCATCCCGGTGCTCCCCAGCCACCGCGTCCAATACGTCGACAACGTCATCCGCGTCCGCCGTCGCACCCCAGCGGAGCACGTCGACCCGGCGGTGCAAGATTCGTTCCCCACGGAGGAGCTGCGCGCGCCTGTGGACGACTACCACAAAGAGCAGCAACCGCCATGGGTGCCGCCGCCGCCTATCATGATGGACTTTGTGTTCCCTGCCCTAGGGCGGCGCATTCTTGCGCCGACGCCGTACGAGATGGAGCTGGAGGCGGATGGCCTGACTCGGGACGTCGAGCGCGAGCCCTTGCAGGCGGACTATCTTGGCGCGATGTTCGAGGACCTCAAGAACGAGTCGGAGAAAGCGCTCAAGGCGTACACGGACGCGGAGACGGCCTTGAAGAATACAATCTACGGGCACGAATGCCTGAAACTGGACGTGGAGGCGGAGCGCACGGTGTGGAAGGACCTGTGGGCGTACGTGTCCAGCGTGTCCGGCGATGACTTCGCCAAGACGTGCTTTGCGCGCTCGCCGCTGCGCGTCAGCGGGAAGGTCCCCGAAGACGAGATGGAGGAGGCCATAGCTGACGGGTAAGTTCGTCTACGTCGCGTATTGAATTGGTGGCTTACATGTTTAGGGATCTCCCTGACCCTGAGAAGGATGATGATGCGGGATGGAAGAGACGAGTCGGGACGTTGATATCTGGAATATTGCCGTGGGAGCATCCGAGAGACCGAATACTGAGGATGTCCGTCCTCCCCGACTGGCGCCCTTCGGTTCCGGCCCCACTACCCACAACAGGACTTCCCCAAGTAACGTTGGGCGAAAGCGCAGCGTCTACCGACCAAGGGCCCCTCGTCCCGGCCCCAGTACTCGCACCAGCCCCTCTCGAAGAGATGTTCGGCGGAACCGCAGCGTCCGTCCATCAAGGGCCCCTCGTCCCGGCCCCACTGCTCGCACCAGTTCCCCAAATAACTTTCGGTGGAAATGCGACATCCTTCCACGAAGGCCCCTTCCTCAAGCGCCGGCGCGACTCTAACATCGACTCCGATTCTGACGCCGACGACTCGAACTCCGGGTCGCCCTTTGGCGCGTCGTAAATCATCGTTTCTTCCCCCCCGTCCCGAGTCTCATGCGCGCTCTCTTGCAGGTCTTCGCGAAAGCGGTCGAAGGCCGGCCCAGCAGCCAACTTGAAGGCCCGGGGTGAGAGTCCTGCAGGACGTCGTTCCGCTTCGCCGCGTGCTAGACCCAAGACCCCCCAGCGGCGCTCGCCCCTCGAAAATGCCGGATCATCGTTTCGGTGGGAGGACCTCCCGCCGTTGCCGTCCCCCATCTCGTCTGAGGAGGTACATCTGGCTCTCCCGCCGTGATGGAAACTGGGCGGAATGAGGCCAAACCGGCCAAAAGGGCCGAAGGGACGAAGAAGGGACCAGACTGGAATCAATTTTGCTTCGTTTGTGTAGAGTAGACTGATCTGATAATCCTCCGTGGCTGCTTTCGTCTCGCCAAGTGCTGGTAGTGCATCTTCGGAAAGCGCCTTTGCCTTGGAAAGTCTTGCTCGGCGGAACGTAAACTCGTCCGCCCGCAGCAAACTCGAACACCCCGCTGCCAAGAGACCGCGCAAATGGAGACACCGGCCACATCCCCGTCGCAGCCCACCATACCGGAGTCGGGAGTCTTGCGAGTAATGAACGGCTCGACGTGTTGCGCTTGAGGGTCCTGCGCCACTCGGCTCGGGATGGTGTCGCACGGAACATTGCGCTATACGTCAGGAGAGCCCGGCCTGCGAGAGGTGTCGCGGTGGGCCTCACCCATGTGCATGGATCTATTTGAGCTTCGAGGCTGTTCTCCAGGAGGGACCGCCTTCCGGATGTCCTGATACTGATGTGACGGACAATGAACGCGGATCGCGCAGGCCGCAGGCCCATTTGGGCACGGAGCCAGCGGATGCCATGGAGAGGGCATGGAGGAAGATGACGATCTCGTCTGAGCCTAGGACGGCCCAGGCCACAGCAGCAGATCCTAGCCAAGGGGACCTGCGTCCTTGAGTTTCTTGTTTCACTCATGGGCCGATATGAAAGCTTACCCCAAGGAGAAGCACATAGAGGACCAACGAGTTCATTGTCAGGCCACGGGTAAAATAACATGTCTGGTGGTAGATTTGGATGGTGAATATCGGGTAGCCTTTGGATGAAGACGTAAGACAGACCGTTTATGCAATGGACACATGTGTAATGGAGCCCATGTACCACAGGAGGGCGAGAATGCTTGCATGAGCTTTTCTTAGCCTCTGACGTGTCTGCGGAAACCGTTTCACTGGTAGAAATTGTACCCAGGAAAGCGGGCAGTATCGTTATCTGAACTCCAAGAGCATGCGGGAAACTCCACAGTCGTACTATGTACACGCTTCAAGTTGTTGAGAGCGGGTCGACGTCGCTTGCGGGTACCGGGTGTAGCGACTTGGTTTGTTGAGGGATTCCGGTGCTATCATGCTGGGTCACGGAGGTATACGACGCGAGTTCATTATCACCACAGCGTTTTCGTCAACTCCAAGGAGAGGTGAAAATGGTCGTGAACGCGGGGTACGCGGGAACAAAAGTCGGGATCACATCTTGATCGGAAAGGAATCGGCTTTGCCTCATTCGGTCGTTCCTTCCTTCCACCTTCATCAAGGGAATTATACCTGGAATTATACGACCATACCGGCCAAAATTACCCCCAAAACCCAACGTACTGTGATTAGATTTGGGGCTTTACTCAAAAATAGCTGAGGCCGACGAGACCCACTCGAGGACTCGCGCAGACATGTATGGCGTCGTGAGAAACAGCTTGAAGCTCATAAGAGAACGAAGGTGAAATAAAAATGCCTATGGGATCTATGTGTCGAACTTCACAGCCGCGTCCAGGTCAATTTTTTTCGAACCGGCGGGATAGCTTAATATGCGGGTTCCAGCCCGTATAGTGCGATGATCGTTCAGCATCGCAGAAACTATCGAGGGTAGCGGTCCCTGTCAGCGATTATATCTTTAGCGGGTCTCGGTAGCAGACTCTGACCGGTGTCCCTGTCTAGTATCCCGCCCCACGCACTGCATTATGCATTATGTTATGTTCGTTCGAGAACGTGAATGCGCGGGAACCGTTTTAGAGCCGGTTCCAAATCGGCGACTCGTCCTAAATTATGTGGGGAAAATCAATGGAACGACCATTCCATTGATTCCAGGGACGTTTCCCACCCAGTGGCAAGTGCAGTGCTAATAGTATGCGTCCTAGATCTTGATGTTTTACCAACGTACCCGCGAATCATTTAATACTACCTATTACACACGATCCTGTTGGGTAATATAATACCTTTGTCTAAACAGGTGCGCCGAGCGTGTGTTATCCCGCACACCTCGGGTAGCGGGAATCGGGATCATGCTCTGCGCCATATGCGCACCTCCATTTCCCCACTGCGCTAGCTTTTTTTGAATGGAGGGGCTAGAGAATCAAAGTGCAACCTATGTAGACCCGCCGACGCCGGCTCCCAGGCAACGGCCGAGCCATTTCCAAAGAGGCCGAGAATTTTTAAACGCTCGGGGTGAACACCGATGAAAGGAGAGAAAATAAATGGTGAGTTGCGACCAGATTGCGACGTGTAGAGTAGAATTTAAATTTCTTTCAGCGGCTCCGGACGCCTGAAGTTTTCGAGGAGGGGCTGAGGGATGGGTTGAACTTTGGGCATGGGCATGTCCTGTACGTTCGACATCCAATTTTGGAAAATCCAGGAGACAATAAAGATAGACGCTGATAGACGTTGTTCAGGGCGGGACATCGAAGCTTGAGCACCCACCCGCTCATCATGCTGATGACATTGCTCACTGCAGGCGGGTTGACGTTTGTCGTTTTCTTTGCTACTGCTTACACGGTGCCAGTGACAGCATGTGGAATTACCGGCTAATAGAAACCATCAGCCGTGCCGCAAAAGCTTAGGTTTGCGAGAGACTCAGAGAGACATGACTGTATTTCACAACAGAGGTACATAACGGAATTTCTTTTTATGTATAAAATAGAATGGAAGCAAAAAAGCGAGAATCAAGGTAGGGTACCGGCTGGCAGTTGGGTACCTGCTACGCTAGCGGCCACGCCATTTGAAATGGCAGATCGGCGATGAAGGAGGTACTATACAATGGACACTTGCATCACCTCAGACTCGTCGGTGAGGGCGCAGGCGATGGGTGGTGTGGATGATGATGGGATCTGTGAGGGCAGGGGGTCGTGTCAGCAAAGGTACACGGGATTGCAAAGATGGAGGCAAAGTGGAGGCAAAGAGAGTCAGAGGGCTAGGTTATATGGATTGTCTGCACGTATAGCAGCGGTGTCTAGTCGCTTCTTGGAAACACGGACCATAGCAAAGATCATCACGGAAGGAAGGGGAGGGCAGAATTGAAGGGATTGTTGAGACTCACGATATGCATCCTGGTTACATCTTGGAATGGCTGCGGGAGACATGATGGTCAGTGTAAGAAAGATGTCGGCCCCCATCGAATGCCGAGGCGCGAAGGAACCGATGTAAGGACATGGCGGAGGGGAAGAGAAAAAACTGTGTGACCGTGTGACGCGTCGGGAATAAATAGTCCTCGGCAGGATCACGTGCAGTTACGGCTTGCCGGCAGGCAGATATTCGGTAAAGTTTAAAGCTCAACTCGCTCGCGTTCACCCATTGTTTCGAAGATAATAACCGGGAAATATCTCTTCAAAGCCCACAAGATGTGATCACGCGGATTTTGGGCGGCGGCCCAATCGCAACATTACTCAGCTTGTTATCACGATCTCTCAGGCTTTCATCCAACTCTCATCACCCATAATTATGCGTGCAGTTCTCGTCAAGAATGAGGCAGGAGCGGCGGAAGATCTGTACATTGGGGAGGCGGAGACGCCTGTACCTCGTGCAGACGAGGTCCTCGTCAAGGCAATGTCCACCGCTTCAGTCTGGATGCCATGTCCTCATGAAATCAAAATCAGATAAAGGCCTTCGGTCTCAATCGTATGGACATCTTCCAGCGGAATGGCCACTATCCGCCCCCGCCGGGGTCTTCTACCATCCTAGGGGTCGAGTTTTCTGGTCACATCGCAGCCATCGGGGCGGATGTGTCCCAGTGGAAGATCAACGATGAGGTTATGGGGCTTGCGGGTGGCGTATGTGGAACACCTGAGCTCATCCCGCCTCTAATCCTTATTATTTCAGGGAGCATACGCCGAGTATATCGTCGTGCCGCAAACGCATGTCGTTCAAAAGCCGTCCCGATTGTCATGGGCCGAAGCAGCGAGCATCCCTGAGTGCTTCCTCACCGGTACGTTTCGAGTACAATTAGTTAAATGCGCTGCTAAATATGTTCCGCAGCTTTTCAAGCTCTGGTGGTTTACGGCGAGATTAAGCCGAACGAGGACGTTCTCGTACATGCGGGGGCCTCCGGTAAACATTTATACATTCCACATCTGCTTCTTTCTGCTAATCTTGATTTAGGCGTTGGCGTTGCTGCGATCCAATTAGCGCGTTTCAACGGAGCGTGAGTACTTCCTCATAATGTGGTACCGGCGATTTCATTAGTTATTCTTAGGAAAACTGTCACCGCCACTGCATCCACTCAGGACAAGCTCGACTGGCTGCTCTCCTTGCCCAACGGCGCGACAAACGCGGCGAATTACAAGACTGAAGATTTCTCACAAGTAGTCAAGCAGGCGACAGCCAACAAAGGCGTTGACGTAGTCATCGATTTTGTGTTAGTGGCCCGGCCTTTTATTCCACCTGGTTCATCAATTTTTGGGTATTTAGCGGCCAATCCCACTTCGAAAAAAACCTCGCATCCCTCGCTGTTGATGGTAGGATGACCATGTTGGCTCTTTTGAGCGGTAGGCGTGCTCTTCTGGACTTTTCTCCCACCGATTGATAGCCCCTGCAAAGGGCCTACTGCTCCCTCGGTTAATTTGACGCCGATCCTCTACAAGCGTCTGCGTATCCAAGGTTCCACGCTACGCTCTCGGACTCCGGCGTACCAGGCCGACCTTATCGCGCGGTGCGTTATTGCTATTACGTGCAGTCAGTTTCTGCGACGCTCAACTCTTTTCACAGCTTTGGAAAAGAGGTTTTGCAACACATCACGGGCGAAAAAGGTGATGGGCCAATCAAAACGTATATCCACAAGGTTCACCCCCCGTCCATTTCGTATTTAAAATTTCCTGATCGCGTTATGCCTCGTGTGTCCAGGTTTATTCCTGGAATGATATTCAAACCGCTCACCAAGAGATGGAATCAAACAGTAACAGGTGCGGCCGGCCTGGTTTATCTTCGCAGCAAAATCAATTCACTGATCTGATATTTAGCGGGAAAATTATCGCGGAAGTGTATTAAACGCGGTTGTGATACTTGTTTTATGCGAACGCCATTATCATGAGAGCGGCTGTTGTTGAGATTATTCCCGCGCATCGGACCGTCCGACGCACACGCTGCACCACTAATTTTGCTCCAACATTGGCCCTGTGCCGTCTCTCGACCACCCGTTATCCCGACTTGGTGCTTGACGCCGCTTGACTAGCCTTCCATTCTGGCTAGCCACTTTGCAGATCACATTCTCACTCAAAACTGATCCGCAAGCCAACTTTTCTCAAGACGGCCGTCCTGGCCTGCCCGCGCGTCGAGTATACTTGTATTTGTCTGACGCGCAAGTGCATAAACTCCCGCTGGTCTGGCCAAGGATGACTATCAGGCGCTCTGGCCATTCCTTCTGATACGCCTCCCCACCCGAAAACCTGATGTCCCCCCCCCCGGTGGGTTCACGTCCGGTGCGGTAAGGACGGTATATGGATGCGGCGCAGAGTCTCTAGCCCTGACGGCCATTTCCTTTGACGCCGGCGAATCCACTTCTTGCTTCTGCATTGATCGCCGTGCTTGGGTTTGCTCTTCCCAGTAATCCGCGCACCGACCGCCAACATTCTCGGAAGTTGGCCGGGCTCCTCCGGGGCCCCATGACCGTGTTTTCTCGGTGCCAGGCCCGCACGCGCTATCGACCCGGTATCGTCGTGGAAAGGTTGGCGTTGATGGCGCTCGAATCGTCACCGCGCATGGCTCGCGTAGTATTTTTCCGTTTATTCCGCAGCTATTTGCCAACGACGTCGGTGATTTTCCGGTGCCAGGAAGCAATTGAAGAAGAAGAAGAAACCGGAAAGAGCGCTTGGTGGATACTTTCAGCGGCACGGAAGTTCCGATGGCAACGCAACGATGTAGTGACAGCCCGAAAATAAACAATAAGGTGCGTAGAAATAGGCGGTGGCGAGAACATTCACAAGCGCAGGCCGCAGGCACCATCTTTGCCCACAGACCATCCTTTACTTTTTACAGGTGCAGTACAGATCTTTGGTTGGCAGGAATGATGGGCCTGTCGTACTTTAGATGAAATAGGCGTTCCAAGACGTGCGCTAGAACGCTAATCACCAAAAAATAAAATCTTGTATGTACCAAGTGACGTTGCTTTTCATTAAGTGTGAATGATCATGTAGGTCCTGAAGGGGCCGATGATAGACGTCCGTCAGAGATCAACCACCTGCTGCTACGATTGGCGCACCCGTTATGGGTTGCTTCGCCGGGCTCCTTCCTTCTAATCGCCACGGCCGACATTGTTACCGATATTTCCGCAGAATGAATCTCAATTCAAGCTTCCGCTCCGCGTCGCCCACGTGAGCTAAATGAACGCCGGGGCACCCTTATTGCTCCCGCGTAACTTTCAGGTCGGGCACCGACGTATCAATCCCAAGCGTCATATTATGATACTCGCTACGAATTGCGAAAAAAAGGAGGGCCAGTGGTCCGGTTTGACTGCTTGCAACGAAACGGCGGACGGATTTACTGACCGAGGTCCTGACTCGGCAGATTCCCGTTTTCAGCGGTTAACTGTACATGTAATGGTATACCTCCGCGGGCTGTGTCAATTGTGTGTGGGCATTCATTATATGGGTGCCTGGCGTTTGCTTTTTTTTTCAATAGCTGTGCACTGGGCGTTAACTCCATGCCACTTGATTGAAACTCGAGCCTCCCGATATCAGATCCACGCGCTGCCCGTCTTCTCACCGTCAACTCGGCGCGATGCTTACGAGTGACGGGTCTGTGACAAGCCCTTCCTATATCGAGTCAGAATGTTATGCCGTCCGAAAAGGCTGCGCCGAGGTATAAAGGCAATCCGGTCCAGGCCAGGGTCCCACAATCTTCTCCTCGACTCTTCCAGTGGGACCCACACACCACAAACACACTCATATCCCCCGCCCCTCCGCTCTCTTTGCACACTTCGCCCTCTCGCTTTATTACAATGAGCGGACAGTCATCATCATCGAAGCCCTCGTCGTCGGGCGGCCAGGGTTCAGGCCAGGGCGTGAAGGGAGGCGCCTCCTCGACAGGCCCAGTGTTCTTCTAGCGTCAGCACCATATCCACGCGCGCACCACCGACCAATACGCTATAACAACGCGACGACGCGATAATTCACGGCCTGCCCCCATAATTCAGCGCGCCGACTTCGTTCGTTCACAACGTCGACAAACGCACCTAATCATCATTTAATCCCATCCGCCACCCCCATACTCCATATTCCATTCGCCTTCGCTAGACGGAGGCATAATTTTTTTCGAGATCTTGATCTTGATCGCGCTTCGAATTCAATTTTCTTCTTGCAGATCACGGAAACAAACGGACATACCATTAACTGTATCATATTTCATTGACCCATCAGGAACCCCAAATCTTTCAGCTAGGCACATACACACATATGGCACATACCTATTTATTATAGTTACGGCATTACACCCGGAATGTAGCAGCACACGTACCTCTTCTCTTAATCAGCTTTTCTTGTCCTTGTTCTCATCCTCGTGGCTCCTGTGAAAGGGGTCGATCGATGACCTCGGGGATGTACCAAAACGTAGCATTTCCAAGTCGGGACGCGGTGGGTCCTTGTCGAAACCTGTTTCGCGGAACGCACTTACGGGGATGCCTCTGACTGGGGATGCAGGTTCTGACTCGTGCCAACGCCATGATTGAGTTTATAGCTTAGTGAGCAGCTCGCTGAGCAACAACGGAGTCGTCTATAGCACTAAAGATAAGTAAAGGATGGCGAGATCACAGCTTGCCTCGAACACCCGTCATCCAGAGCCCCGAGGACTTTAGCTCCCCGCGCTCGTGAAGGTCCCACCATTCGAGCATGTAGTCCACGACCTGATCCTGCCGCCCAGTAAAGTTGTGATCCGCGTCCTCGACCATGTGCAGGATGTGCGTCCCCGGCGCCCGACTGGGCGCGCCCAGGGCGCGCGCATAAATCGTCGCGTCGTAGCTACGGCGGGGGGTTAGCATCACGAACCAAGTACAGGTGATGAGGCGCGTACGGGGGAACCGTCTTGTCGGCCAGGCCGTGTATCGTCAATACATGGACCGCAGCGGGGAACTGGTCCCACACAAACGACGTGTCCCAGTTGACGAACAGCTCGAGGTCCACGGGGTGCACGCGGACGGTTACAAGCTTCCGGGCGACGGACGTCGTCCAATCGTAGTACCCGTCCGCGGCAAAGCCCTCCCGCCAAGCTTGTACAGCGGCGCTCTCTGCACAGGATCTAATCAGCCATCAACGGGCCAGCGCGCAGTTAACGGTCGACCGACCGAGGATCTTGGGCTACAATGAAATGATTATGAGATATGGGGTGGAGTGGGCTATTTTTGATAGACGCGGATAGCGTACCATTCGGTACCGCCCCGATGCGTTTATGAAGGCCGAGACGCTGCGCGCCTCGGGCGCCGTGGCGAGCCAGCGCATGCCGACAATGGAGCCCCGTGAATGCCCGACGACGAGGTCGATCACGTACCCGTACACGGACTGCATGTACCGCGCGACGACGGACAGATCCTCGACGTCGTCCTGCATTCCGCCGTGGCACCACGTCCCGGGCGTCTCATGATTGCCGCTGGGGAGGCGTTAGCGTCGGGCGGACCATGGCAACGCTACAATACATACCGGAAGTCAAATCTGAACGAATCCTGGGGCAGCCGCTGCGCGAGGCGCCGTTGAAACAGATAATCCTTGTGTCTGGCAGAGCGAATATGTTTGCTGTGCCGCGTCTGATGGGTTTGCGCAGCGTGTTTGCTTACCCCATAGTGCCGTGTAGGATCTGTCGGGAGGAGCGGGGAATAAGCAATGCGCTTGACGACGACGCGTCACCGGGGAATGCATTACGGACCAGAGCAATTCGTCGACCGTGCGTCGGTTTTCGCGTTTCGAGTTGCTCTAAGATTCCTGTGATGGAACAATTAGCTGGATGGGGGACCAGCACCTTGGTCGACGAGCGGTCTGCCATTGCGGGTCTCCAGAAACAAGGGTGGTGAGAGCAACATGGTGATGGCGCGAGATACCACCGGTAGCTCGGCCGTCAATACCCGACCAGAGACACGTGTCGCAACGCAGATAAATTCGAGCCTGGCGCCAACGGTGAGCAAGACTTGGACGGTCAGTCTGAGGGCTTACGAAGGAAAGGGACTCCGGAATATCGCATATATTATCCACGATCTACGGGTAGCTAAAGCGCGTAACTACTGAGCTACCTTCTTCCCGAGGATCCCGTCCTTCGCGCTCTTCCCGCTCTTGCCCTTGGTGGCCTCACTCTTGCCCTTGGCGACCTTCTCCTTCTTCTTCTCCCCCGCCTTGCCCGCCCGTTTCTGCTTCAGCTCGTCGCCGGTGAGCGCCGGCGCAGGCGGCTCGCTCTTCGCCAACTTTGCACCCTTGCCCTTCTTCCCCTCGGCGGCGGCGGCGGCAGGAGAAGGAGAAGTCGGCGGCAGGGCAGTGTCGCCCGCTGCAGGCGCGGCCCCGTCCGCTTTCGCGCGCTTTTTCTTCGCCGACGGCGTCTCCGTTTCAGGTACCGATACACGAGGCGCGTCGGAAGGAGTTGCTTTGGCTGATTTCGTCTTCTTCTGCTCCACAGCCACGGGCGTAGCGGGCGCCGCGGCGGCGTCCTGGGACTTTGCCTTTTTCTTGCCCTTGGCCACCGTGGCGTCGGCATCAGCCTTCGGAGTTGGGGCCTCAGTGGCCGGTGTTTTGGGTTTCCGCACCGCGCCGTCCTTGGATCCAGCAGCTGGAGTGGACGGGGGAGGGGGAGGCACCGCGTTGGCGCCCAGAGACGCTTTGCGCTTTTTCGATTTGGAAGTATCGTCAGCTACGGCATTCCCGGACTTGCCGGAGGGAGATGCGGCTGCGGGCTTGCCCGGCTGTGAAGATAGCGCTTTGCCGTTGGTGCCCTTGGCCTTTTTCTTCGGCTCCTCCGCGTCCGCCGACTCCTCGGCCACCGCGCGCTTTTTCCCCTTGCGCGCCGCCTTCTCCTTCTCCTGCACGACGTCCATCTCGTCGTCCGCGTCGAGCTCGCTCGTCTCGCCGTCCGCGGGGGCGACGAGTCCGTTCCACCGCCCGCCCTCACCCGCGCCGAGCTCGCAGCTCCATATTGGCAGGCCGGCGCTCGAGTTGGTCTTGAGGAGGAGACTCTGGACGTTGTCCCAGCCGCCCTTGATGTTTTTGACGATCACGGGGAGCGCGGCCTGTAGGTTCTCGAGCACTTGCGAAGGCGTGTGCGAGACGATGCTGATTTTAATTGCACTGGACAGGGGTCGGTCAGGCAACCATGGATTTAATTGAATCTCAGGGACATACGTGCAGGTGCCCTGGTTTTGGTTCATGTACGTGGATGAGATGGCGCGCTCCAGCTCGCCCTTGAGGTCTTTCCGCGTCAGGCAGACGGGGATGGGCTGTCTAAAAATGACAGAGGATAGTTAGCACGCGAGGCGTCTGATACACGAGACGACGTACTTTTTTGCCTCGAACCACTTCACGCCGAGGAGCTTGGGCAAGAGGGGGACGATCCGCTCGTCGGCGAGGAAGAGACCGTTCTCCTTGAGAAGCATCCGCCGGGCTTCGAATGGCTTGAACTTGCCCTTGAGCTTTTCGATGCCCACCACGCGGGAGATGAACTTGATGTTCTGCTCGACCAGGAGGTCCTTGTACTGCCTTTGCGGGTCTTTGGTGATAAGACACACGGCCGAGGTGCGGGGGTCGACGAGAGGGTGCACGATTGGCCTACAATGCGAACCGAGTCAGTAACACACTACGCGAGCTCCCGGAGGGTACGGTACACTTTGACGGGCTTGAATCTGTGCGCCGAGGCGATTTTCTTGACCGTTACATTGAGCCAGATGTTCTGCTCTTTTCCGGGTAAGAGCTCCGTTTCGCCTTGCTTTTCGGCGGCCTTGGTGGAGTGTGCATGAAGAGCCTCCACGGCAACCTTGCACTGTTTCAGGGAAACGTGCCCGTCGATGAGGTCGCCAGTAGCCATGAAGCAAAAAAAGTTAGAGGAAGAGAATTGGTAATCGTTGATGGCCTGGCCGAATCGGGACACTACCGCCGCCACGTGCTCGCAATCCGCCGTATCCACATTTCAAACCGATTTATTCTGTTGATATTGTGGGAGGAATACACTGAAATGCACTGGGGCCGTTTAGAACGCAGCTGAGCCACTGGAACTCAAATCCTAGCACCAAGAAGAGAAGTGGACAAATGTAATGTAACGGACGAAGTGGACATGTCACATCATTCGATTCAATTGAGTGGAAAAGTTTATTTCAGATCTAGAGTTTCGGGTTATGCATCTTGGTTCTGCCACTGTTCAAAAAGCCGCGAGGAGTCAACCGAAGGTTGACGGCTAGCTGCGTCCCCAGATACCAATATGCCGGAGACCCGTCTGCAGGGCTGAGGGAGCAGTCCCATTCAATGCCGTGGCGCAGCATGAGTAACTGCTAGTTACAAATTAAAAGCAAAGACTACTCTACTGGAATCTAGTACGTTACATTAACGCGCTTGTTCGCGAACTCATCCCACCGGCGGGTGAGTGCGTCAACAATGAAGTGCGCAGTGTCCCGTCTAGAGATGTTATAATCGCCCTGGGCCAGCTCCTTTTCGCTGCTCGTGACGCGATAGCTCTTTCCTTGGTCCGCTAGACAGGCGCCGTCGCTCAGCATCCCAGGGCGAACCACCAGTGCTTCGAGTGTCCCGCTCGCGGGCAGGCCGTCCCGTGTCATCCATCCTGCACCCATCATATCTGGTGCGGGCTCGCTGTCAGCCTTGGCGTCCCACGTCCACCCCGCGCAGTGCGCAATCGCGCGCTCCATGCCGACCTTGTCGCGGTGGGGCCCGCGGATCAAGGCGTACATCGGCTTGAGGCGGAGGGGAAGGGCCGCGTACGAGGCCGGCGTGACGCCCACGGACGAGACAGCCACGAGCTTCGGCCGCGGGGCGTCCGCGTATGTGGGCATGGTGCACAGGACGTTCAGCATGCACTGCGTGAGGAGGTTGTGCGGGTTCACGGTGAAGCCTTTGAGGATGTGGAACGAGGAGGACGTCGTGCCTTGAAAAAAAATGCAGGTCAGCTGCAGTACGCGCAGTGAACTGCCCGGGTTACGCACCCACGGAGAATATTACAGCATCTACGACGCCCGCCTCGGCCCATGCGCGTTTGGTGTCCGCTTCGTTGAGCGCATCCCCTTCCACCAACCGTGCGTTTCCGGACTTGACGTATTTTTGGATGGTAGCGTCGCCGGCGAAAACAGAAGGAGAGCGGAGGAGAAACGTCACATTCGAGCCTTGCTCTGCAGAGGTTTTAGCAACACGTCCCCGAATTATTCTTAATTGCCAAAACACACCAAGGAGGCGGATAGCAGCGAAGTATCCGATATTGCGGGAGGCGCCGAAAGTCAAGACGTTCTTTACAGAAGCCATGGAGGAGAGGGAAGGGATAGATCATCATCAACGGCAAGTGTCTTTATATAGTCTTGCCGCGACGTGTGCTGGTCGGGCGGTCTCGCGCGGTCTAAGCGTGTATGACTATGACAATTTAGCCGTGACATGAGATGATACGAAATGAATCTTGAGTCTGGTTGTTTGCTTTTTCGGCTGGCCAGCATCTCTAGAGACTGGAGTTGGACTGGAGGCAAACTGGAGGCGTAATGGCTCGGCCGAAATCGCAAATAGCGATGATAGGTCGATGATCGATGATGGCCAATCAAAGAAAGCTGATGAATGATAAGATACGATAGTGAGGAAGATAAGATAAATCGCCGATCATCCCTAGTATTCAAGAAGACTCGTTCCTTGCCTTCAGGCTTTAATGGGTCAAATCCCAAGTCAAATCCCCTTAGGAAAATGGCTGAGTGGACTCAGCACGCTCGAACTTTCAGTGGGCCTGTAAAAAAACTTGAGAAACGGAAGATGGAAACCTAGTATGGAAACCAACCCCAACACCGTGCTTCAACCTCAATTGTGACGGGGATTTAGATGATTTTAGTTGAAGTGGCGCAATAATTCAGAATCCAAATCCAGATCCTAACAAAGTGCCCGAAACCATTGAGATTCCACAGCATCGGAATCCTTGTCTACCACCACCATCCGCGTGTGAATTATGAACGGATTGTGGAAGCTAGCCACTGACGCGGCAGGTCAGACATCCGTTATGGGCGCGCAGGTAGCCGGTGAGCGATGTCATTTGACTAGTACCCCTCATCTTGATCAATGACTTACAGAGGCAGTCTCCCCGCACACCAACAGTGCTCTCAACGCCGCCAAATCGGTTCAGGTATCAGAGGAGCAAATTAATGCTGCGAAGCGTGCAGCTGAGGCGGTTGGCCAGGCATCAGCGGGTGCTGCAGGTAAGCCATTAGCGCATTGACCTCCAGATCCCAAGCTCATCAAGCTAGTCGCTGCCGGCGCGGCACTCGCGCCGCACGCCACCAACGCATTCAATGCCATCAAGTCTGTCCATTCCCCAGCATCGGAATCCTTGAAATGAACGAAACATTCGTGCAAAAACTATTACAATGGGCCCGGAAAAAAATACCAGAATATTGGACAGACAGACTGAGATGATGGTTGCCAGCTAGAGCACGTATCTGGGGGAAGCAATAAAATAAAGGCCGCGAACACCAAACTCGGGAGCTAGATTCTCTTGTCTCGGTTTCACCGATGGACGCCTGTGTGGGATTTCAGCCAGCAGGTTTAAGGTCGGCACTCGGCCGACCCACGTTTATTATTCGGCAAACTATCATCCCACACCTCCGGAGATTTATAGCTGCGGTCACCCACAACATTCCTGCAGTAAACGACCGACTCTTCACGCAGCGTCGGATCAATGCGATAATTACGCTCCCGTTATACAAGGGTGGAACGGGCCATACCATGCATATCAACCCTACTATACTTAATCCGCAACCCGTAATTCATAACTCCTTCTATCCAAAATTCCATCGGGCGCAAACCTCTGACCGGAGAAAGCTAGCATGTAGCTGTTGACACGGAGCTCGATCGCGGCTCTGCATCACGCCGGTGAACCAATCCGTGCGATTTACCGCTTTGCTCCCGGCGATATATGTCCTCATATGTCCAGGCACTGTTCATCCTATCGTGCTGCTTGTTGAACGCCTAAATTACGACACCGGATCGACAAGCGCCGCGGCACTGTGCCTTGAAGGCGCTGGGAAAAACACTTATAGAATTGGGAACGTGCGGATTTTTTTATCGGGAAGAATTTGCCTGTTCATATTCAGGAATATAACTGCAGCCATCCTACCACCATGTTCTTCGTTCTTCACAGACCTTCTGCCGGTAGGTTCACTAGGCTAAATCCATTGACAATCTCCATTGTGTTGGATGACTCTGTCGCACTAACCATTTAACCCAAATTTAACCACTGTGGTTAAATGGTTAGTGCGACATCCAACAAAATGTCAACCCCGGGTCACCGGGTTTTCATTCGTGCTGCTTCGCTGTTAGTGGAGCCCACTGGCCAAGTGGTATGGTTGTGGATCCTGTAATGTATGCGGCGCCTGTTCCGTCACCGGCGGGAAAGTTGAATTTAAATTGTATCCGTAATTCGTCCGCTGGCCCGGGGATCGAACCCAGGTGACCCGGGGTTGACATTCTATTGGATGTCGCACTAACCATTTAACCACAGTGGTTAAATGGTTAGTGCGACATCCAATACATTGTGTACAAGTACGAAAGTACTTCAGCCAGAGTGCGTGAAGGGTTCGATGATCTGGATTTATCGGTCCGCAGCATTTAGAGTTTAGATGGCACTAATAAAATGCAAATCGCGTTTCGAAATCATTACATTCTAATTCGCTGCGGCCACCGGCGGCAAGAGCGGCTGGGGGTCGTACATAGCAAAAAGCGAGATGAGGAAGGGGTATCCTTTGCCGTATTCGCCCTGTGAGGTTCATCGGTAAGTGTGCCCATGGGATCTATGGTTCCAACATACCAGAAAGAAAGTCGCTCGGGAACCCCGTGTCGAACGGGAGAATGCTCTCGATATACGCGATGTGCTCTGCGGTGAGCGTGATATCCAGTGCCTCGATGTTGGCCATGAGATGCTCGACCTTGCGGCTGCCGATAATGGGGTAGACGAAGGGCGCCTTGTGCATGGTGTACGCGAAATGTTCAATCGTGAGAAATCAAGCCGAGTGACCAGGGAGTGAGCTTACCAGCGGTAATGTGCTTTGCACCGACCTGCTTAGCGACAACTTCGAGGGCAGCACACATCTTTTTCTCGTCGTCGGTGCGTTCTCAACCGCTGAGAACTGTTCAGCCGTTTTCTCCGGTGGACCTCCGGAGTTCTTCCGCGTCGGTTCTGATATGGCCTGAAGCGAGAATGTTCCACAGGGTGAGTGCAATGCCTGACAAACATCTTTTGAGTTGTGTGCAATTTAATTGGGTGTGGTTATGCCTTCATGTCTGCACATAGGCAGAATCTCACGTTCAATTTCGCGCTGGGTAACGGAATAGGGCGCCTAGTAGACGACGAATCTGGGGGCCAGAGTGTATTGATACGAGGTGGACGAGGGAGAGGTATAGATTACGGCGTCTTTCCATTAGCTTTCGCGTACTCGTTTGCTTTGACCACGAACCAGGCGGGGGTGTCGGAGATCCCCTGAAGTGCATACGCGAGTGAGCAAAGTACGAGCTCTGGTTCCCAGACTCACCAGATAAATAACCGTTCCTGCAATGACGAGATTATGCAGGCTGTCCATGATCTCCTCCACGGACGTGTGAAGATCCCAGTAGTGCACATAGAAAATATCAATATAGTTTGTCTTCAGCTTTTTGAGACTCTCTTCGATACTGAGCTTGAGGGACCTGGCGTTGTTGCCCAAGTAGAGGTTCTTGTGCTGGGTGCTGCCGTCGCGGACCTTCCAGAGGTTCGTATACGGGGAATCCGTTTTAGATGTGGGTTCAAGATGGAAAGCAGAACTGCATACTTTAGGGGCGATGACCAGCTGATCACGGTTGCCGCGAGCTTCAACCCAGTCTCCGATGAATTCTTCGGAGCTACCGTCCTGGCTGTTTGGATGTAAGCACCGAATCTGGGAGATAAATTCTGGGACGGAACTTACTACATGTTGGCAGTGTCGATGTGGTTGCCTGTCCAAATGAGTAAATGAAGGTCAAAAGCAAGTAAGTACTTACCGTCAGCGTCAAAGTAGACGTCCAACAATTTAAAGTATGATTCCTTGTCCATAGCACCCATCCCGAACTGAGCCCACTTGTCTCCAATGCTCGTCGCACCCAAAGCCAGGGAAGAAACATGAATAGCAGCACGGGGGGCAAGCTGGCGATAGCGGCCGAGCTTGGTGGGGGGAGGAGGCGCGGGAGCGAGGAAGGCCATGGTCGCTTTGAAGATGTAGGTGCCACATTCCAATATTGTAGGGTATTGGTCATATACTCTTGCTCGTTATCGCTGAATAGCACAAGCGAACTCAGATACGGCACTTCCTGGGCGGATGAGTAAGTGATGAAGCGCTGAATCAGAGCTGAATAAGTTAGGGAGACATGTATAATCAACTCAGCAGCAATCGAGGCCAGACGACAGAGACCAAGATCTAGAGCGCTACAATAAGAGTCGGCAGCAGATCCAGCTCAAGTAGCCGACGTTCGGATACGAGCACCACGACAGCCTGAGTCTTCCAAGTAAACAGTTGAGTGTTTTTTGTTGGGCGAGTGGAAACCAAGTGGAAATCAGACGCAGCCTTCCGCCAATCTCTAGTGCAAGTCTAGCGTCATTTTCTTTCCTGCTCAGTGCTAGCAGTCCTGTGTGGAAAGCGGTAAAAATGGCCAACGTCCAACCATTGAGGCAACAGAAGAGGTTCACCGAATTGTTTTCAAAAGAAGATAGGCTCGGGGAAAAATCGTTGCACGGTCAAGCTAGTGGTAGTCGGCGTAAGGGAAAGCGAATTCGAGCCGGCCGACTCAGAATAAGTACCGTGGGCGATTCCAGGAAAAAGCTGGAGTCTGCCGAAGCGCGCCGGCCTTCAAGCTTCAAGGTTGGACAACTTCTCTCCTGCCCGATCCAAGGCCAACTCGCAACCAACTACATGGTCCAGAGCCAGAGTCCCTGCTCGAAATTATGGAATTCTTGCGATCCTATGCCATGGGAAAGGGATCAAGCAGCGCTGCAAGCTTCAAGCGAGTGTTCCTTGAATGCGTTAAGAGTAAGTTAGATGCGAAGCAGTGGCTTTCCTGTCAGGTGGGGTAGGAATTCTACGGTAAAGAAACGTAGAAACACCCATGGCGGCCACAGTTGATAGTAGTGCTCGCTATGGGAACTTAGAATACATTTCTCAGTGCTTCTCCCGCCTCAAGAATCCCGAGCTGCGTTACCCGACGCTGAAGTGGAGGAGGAGGCGCGAGCGAAGACGACGACCAGATGGCGATATACTAGCGAGAATTTGAAGCGAGGCGACGTTATGGCGCATTTGGAAAGACTCACCAGGTGGCTGTGTTCCATATGTCGCGACTGTTTGCCGGCATCATTGATGCCAAACAACCCAGTGCCGAGTCGCGGAATCCTGAGTGGACTCGACGTTGACTCGACGCGTTGACGCGTTTTCCTCCTGCTACCACTTCGTCCTCCCCGATAGCTCTAAATTAAACAGGTCTAGTGCATTCCTGATCAAATTTAGCTAGCTAATGAGGTACCGCACAGAGATTATTCCCAATTACATGGACTCACTCAGACCCTCGGCACTGGCCTGGTCAGTTGCATCATGCCACTCCCGTAGGAGTACGTTCCAAAGAATTATCTGTGTTGGATCGGCCACAGTTGATAGCGTTTTCTGTGGGAATACATTTCTCAGCGCTTCTCCCGCCTCAAGAATCCCGAGCTGCGTTGCCCGACGCTGAAGTGTCGGTAAGAGAATGTTCGACGCCTGTCACTTATGGTCATGACCCCCGATTTCATTCAAGCTGTAGCAGCGCGTGGTGCGCGGTAGGGAATCAGCCGCCACGAAGGAGCTGTCGATACAAATACGCCGCATGCTTTGATCCCACTCTCACCGCACGATGAACACCAACCCGAGTCTCGACGTGCTGGTTCCCCGCCGTCCGAGTCGCCCGCTGTGGGACGGCATCAAAGGCATCCCGGGGTCCATGCAACTCGTCGACATCCCGCGCTTGCAAAACACGTGGGCATACGGATATGTTATAGACGGCCTTAAATACCTCGCCGCTGGCGCGGTGGTCGACGCGATCCGGAGGGCATTTGTGTGGTTGTACCAGCGGGTCAAACTTCGTGCGTCTCCGAAATAAATCTTGCGCGCCTTACAGTCCTAATTATATTCAGGGTACTCTACGAGCGCTGAATTCGTGCTCGGCGACCCCGCGTACGAATGGATCGTGCTCTTTTTGGTCCGATCCCTTTTGTACACCGCTACTTGCCAGCTGACGGCGGCGCACAGACGGAGAACAATGTATGGCAGAGATCGCGCGACTTTCGCGTAACCTCCAAGAGCTCGAAACTGGTATACGGTGTGAGTGTGTCCGCCGACCCGGAAATTACTGGGTCCGCCGACTACGTCCCGACGTACGAGTCGCCGCAGCTATTCCGCTGGCGCGGCTTCTGGGTGGAGGTCCAACGCTATCGCGCACAGGTCCAGGGCACAGGAGGCCAGCCGCAGCAGGCCGCGGCGATATTCCTGACGTACGCCCCTGCTCGATATGCTCTCCTGCTTCCGCTGACCCCGGCACAAAGCGTCTACACGCGCAATCTTTCGGTGCTCTCGGAGTTGGTCGAGGAGGCGCACCGCGGATACCGGCAAAAGATCAAGCCTTACGTGACGATTTTCCTCGCCGACTCGGTGCGTGCTTGACCTGAGCAACCCCGCGACCGCGATTAAATTGCATCGCAGCCCAGTTATGGCGGCAGCTTCCTCTGGAACGTGAAGCGCAAGCCCCACCGCCCGATCGAGTCCATCATCCTCCCAGGTAGGTCTCTTGCATGCTTTCCAAAAAATCTGCGCCGCTCACCCGAACGAAGACGGCATTCTGGACGACCTCATCAGTGACGCGAAGCGCTTTTTTGCCTCCGAGGCGTGGTACCACCGTGCGGGGATTCCGCACCGCAGGGGATATCTTTTATTTGGCCCCCCTGGAACCGGAAAGAGTACGTATCAGCGCCGCTCAGATGTGCCCACACTAACGCGCGAGAGGTAGGCTCAACCATCCACGCTGTCGTAAGCCGCACCCCCGCGTCGGCGCCACCCGAATAATTGACCCTCCCGACAGGCCGGCGTGCTCAACCTCGAGATCCACTCCTTCTCGCTCTCCTCTGCGTTGTACGTCTCCACCCGCCCGCCCGCCTACTGACTAACGCGGTCCCGTAGCGTGGACGACGCGTTTTTGCATCGCGCGACGGCGACGATCCCGAAGCGCAGCATCGTGCTCGTGGAGGACATCGATTGCGCGCTGCCTTCGCGCGAAGAGGACGACGATAGCGATGCCGGCTCGCCCATCCGCCGCGAACGCCCGCGAGCAGGCGGGGTCACGCTCTCGGGCTTGCTGAACATGATCGACGGCATCGGGAGCGAAGAGGGCAAGCTATTCTTCGCGACGGTGCGTCCCCTCCGCCGGGGTTATTATTGTGCTCATTTGATGCAGACGAACTACGTCGACCGGCTCGATCCCGCGCTGATGCGGCCAGGACGGATCGATCGCCGGGTGCGGTATACGCTCGCGACGGGCGCGCAGGCGCGGGGGCTTTTCGAACGGCTGTTCAAGGACGCGGAGGTAGATGGGGAGGCTCGGGGGGGCTCTGCGTTCGAAGGGGAGGAGCCGCAAGCGGTGCCTGTCATCACCTTAGACGCGGAGAAAATCGATAACTCGCCGCATGCGCGTCCGCTCGACGTAGCTCCAGATCCAGACCGCGCCGAGCCAACCTCGCCAGGCGTGTCTGAGCTGCCTACTACCGCCGATCCGGCCCCGCGGACGCTAACCGACACGCGGCTTACAGAGCTCGCGCAACAGTTCGCTGCTGCGATGCGCGATTACGAGTTCTCGACCGCGGAGCTGCAGGGCTACCTGCTCTCGAACCGCGAGCGGCCCGTTGCGGCTGCGGCGGAGATGGGCGCGTGGGTCGTGCGCCAGCGCGCGGAGCGGCAGGAGAAGGCGGAGCTCAAGGCGGAACGCAAGGAGCGCATGCGCGCCACGCGCGCAAAGATGGAGGCCGCGCGCTTCCAGCAGCACTATGGCGCGTACCCGCCGTTCCCCCCGCCGCCTCTGGGGATGGGTATTATGCCCTTCCTGCCGTCGCCCCCTGTGTTTGGAGGTGATGTGGACGTGGCTGCTGCCTCGCCCGCTGCAGGAGAAGCTGCAGCGGGCACGACAGCAGCCCCTGCATCACCTCCGGTCGTGCCGCCTCCGCCTCCACCTCCCCTGGACTTGCAGCACCCAGCATCTCCGCTGGACGTCCCACCGCTCCCCAAACTCAATGGCATCAATGGAACTGCATGAGTGCTTTACTCTTACTGTTACCCAGTCATATATTTGCACCTCGACGTGATTCCGGCCAGTATTGCCCGGCGGATGACGTCCTTCGTAACTACTGGGCTGCTTATCGACGCCGTTTAGCCCTGACGCGCTTCGAGCCCTCACACGATTGTCGCGGTCGCGCCCCGGTTTTAATGAACGGTTATCGCTGTTTGCGCGGTATATGTGGGAAATGTTCCTGAAGCACCTTTTTTGCCGACGAGTGCACACCAAGTTGAGTTTCCGGCGACTCCGAAAGAAGATGTATTCCGTATTCCGAGGTTTATCCGTTGACGTACGCCCATACGCATAGGCTGATCAATGTTGTGATTCAAATTTCATTCTGGACATGCACTAGGCCTCCTCGGTTTTTTTGTTTTCTTGGCTGAGAGATCCATACCTCCCGGTCAATCTGCCGGAACCGGGCGCGAAGACTTGGACGTTGAGCGGGATGTTCTTCGCACGAGCCTCGCTCGCGACGCCCCGGAGAACGGCCCACTTCAATCTTTCTCTCGATTCCTGGAAGCTGCTCCTGCATCCTGCTTCTGGGTTCTTCCTATCTATGTGCCTGTTGCTTCGGCGCCTCGGTCCACGCCACTAAAGTGGATCATTCGCCATCCCGAATTTCTATTGAACTCTGGGTACATGTGTAATCCCATTGCAATCCCGTAGTTCCCCGCCGCCAGCCGACGCCATGATTGGATTTTCAGGGTTGATTCACGGTTAATACGGCGCTATCTGGGACGTGAAACAATCAAATATGACAGGCTCACGTAGGGAGGCGAAAGGCCGGGGAAAACCAGTCTTTTTTTCTTGGGCTTGACTTGCGTTGTGGCAACTTGTGCAGAAGGAAAGGCTTCTTGGAATGCGAGGCTAAGAATTGGGGATCTGGTTTCGTCTTTCTCTGGAACATCCTCAGCTTCTCCGAATCGCTATGTTTAAAGCTTCCCGTAAACGCCGCGACCTCGATGTTGTGATCGTTCCTAAAGGATCACTTTCTCAATGCCGAGATACCAAGTTCAGAATAGAGCTCCCCCTCGAATTCAATCATTCGTATGGTTCAGGATCTCCCCCAGTGCAACCCCATCCACACTGCTCCGTTGGACAAAGCTGGATGAGCTAACGGATTGAGGCAAAATGCATAAAAGCCGCCCGAGTTAATAGCTTCACTCCAGCGCCTTTCCCTCTCATTCCACAATGCGAAAAGCCATATCCACCCTCCTTCTCGTGTCCCTGTTGTCCCTTGGGCAGCTCGCCACCGCTCTTCCCGGAACCAAGGACCTCCCGCCGCGCCGACGGAGCCCACAGCCACGGCGCACCAAGTCGCTCTTGATCAGTAAAGGCGTCGCTATCTGTATTAAGAATATTCAATCTCACGTCGCGCTCCCTCTAGGCCCTCCCGCCCTGCCAGACCTGCCCACCGTGGATGCTGTTGCCGCGATAGACGACCCGCTGGATATTGACAACATCCAGTCCGATATTCTGGCCGGGATGCACAAGAACAAGGCAAGGGATCTTCCTGTTATTATTATTGCTCCATTTCAACCTTTAATTTCATAAGGAACTCTTCTTTTTCTTCGGCGTGAAGGACGCTGCAACATTCAAAACGAAACTCGCCGCTGATATTTTGCCATTGATCACAACAACGAGGGAAATACTCTCCGTCGACACTCAACCCCTCACAGCTGTCAACATTGCGTTCTCCAATACCGGACTCGTAGCGCTCGGAGTCGATACTGAGTCTGTTTCCTCCTATATTTATATTTCAGTATGCTCATTCATTTAATAGTGACCTCGGAGATGACGATTTCGTCGCTGGTCAATTCTCAGAGACAGGGACCATCGGAGACAATCCTGCCCTGTGGGACCCCGCATTCGCAGGCACCGGCATCCATGGTGTATTTTTGCTTGCTTCGGATACTGTTGACAATATCAACACCGAACTGGCGAATATACAATCCATTTTGGGCTCGTCAATCACCGAAATGTCGGCCATCCCGCGTTCTTGTCCTTTGCTTAAATTTTGACTCAGTCCATAGTCATCGTTTGCAAGGCGCAGCTCGTCCTGGCGCGGAAGAAGGCCACGAACATTTCGGGTTCATGGTAATTGTTTTGGCCGTGTAAATTTCCAGGCAATTTACGGCCATTGTTCAACAGGATGGCATTTCGCAGCCAGCCGTCAATGGTTTTACGAACCCGGTTCTCCCAGGCCAGACTCCAGGTATTTATCATTCCATCGCAGAATAATGGTGACTTAACTTCTTCGTCCAGTGGACCCCGGTGTGTCTTGGTGTATATTAGGTTGATACGGTCTAAACTTGGTATTAGGTTTCTTCCTGCTGGGAGAGGCTGGTGATCCTTCTCAGGATTCTCGACCATCATGGGCTGTAGATGGGTCGTAGGTATTTTCTCAATATTCCGTGAGCGGCATCTCAAGAAACTCTAGGTTCTTGGTGTTCCGCCAGCTTCAACAGCTCGTGCCTGAATTCAACCAGTTCTTGACTGACCACCCTCTCGACGTCGAGGAGCTGACCCCAGAGCAAGGATCAGAACTTCTGGGTGCCCGCATGGTCGGCCGCTGGAAGAGTGTTCGTGCATTCGCCCTTGGTCGTGTCGTTTCGATCTGACCTTACATATATGTTCAGGGCGCTCCCATCTTCCTCACCCCGACCGCAGATGACCCTGTCCTTGCGGCAGATCCCACCCGGAACAACGACTTCAATTATCTCATCGCATCCGATCCCGCGCCAGGCACAGAGAACCACTTCAACCAGACGCGCTGCCCGTTCAGCGCTCACATCCGTAAGGTACACCCGCGTGGAGACCTGGATCCCAGCGTCGAAAATCTGCACTTCATTATTCGGTCGAGCATTCCGTATGGGCCTGAAGGTGCACAGACTGGCCAGGCTTTGCAGCAAAACGGAAAACTGAGTTATTAACAGTGACCGCCGCCGAAGCTGCTTCCAATACAACCACCGTAGCCCGTGGCCTTGCTTTCGGTGAGCCTTTTTTTCCTCGCTCTTTCTCGCTGCTGAAACTTCCCAGTCTCGTACCAGGTAATCTCTCTTGACAGAAACTTAATCGGATCTAACTCGTTCCTCGCACCAGGCCAACATTTTCAACGGGTTTGTGTTTCTCCAGTCAATTTGGATAAATTCAGTGGGGTCAGTCCTATGCAACCTTCGTCCTGACTGTGTCCTCATTACAGCTCTCGCTGCAGATTCCCCTTCGGAAAGGTAGACCCGTAAGTGCCACCTGTGTGGATGCTACTCGGAATCTGACCTCTGCGCAGCACCATCGGCGTCGACCCAATTATCGGCACCCTCGGCGGGGGCCCGAAAAACATCTCTGGTCTCGATCCCCTGGTCCCCTGCCCCGATATCGACCACTGTGACGGCCAGTTGGATGTCGTCCACGACGTCGTCATTCAGCGCGGTATGCCGCCTCCATTCTGTGCATATGTATTGTCGCTAAACGATCTGTCTGTAGACTTTGTCGTGTCCCAGGGCGGCGAGTACTTCTTCTCGCCTTCCCTTACCGGTCTCGGGGACATCGCCGCAGCATGAGCGGTGGGCGCTGAAAACCGAACATGGCACCGGTTACAGTTTAGATTTCCTCTTCTTGTCTTTGGGATTATGGATGTAGACGTTTGTCTGGGTTAGAAGTTGAAATCTCTTTATGGATACTTGCATGGGCATGATAGTTGCTCCCTTTAGACGTAACCAAAGTGCTTTTTGAATTTCACGCTGTTGTGGTCGTTCAAGTTGAAGTCACTTTGAACGTTTGAACCGGAGCAACCTCATTTTCAAGTGTTGATCCTTTTCAGCCGGATTTTATTTTCCCTTATACTGAAGTGCATGAAGTTGAGGTGATCAAGAAGTACCGGATCGACCATTTCAACTGCGCCGAGATGCCCGAGTCAGTCGAAACTGATTTTATGCTCTACTTTTTATAGATAGGGCCCTCCGGCAGCCCTGGTTCCTTCTCTGGCTGAGATACCATATTAATGTCGTGCCGCCCTTAGCCGCTCGTCGCCGACCTCTGGTCGCTCCTCGCGGCACACGCAGCGCATGATCTCGACTCGGAAATTGGTTGAGTAAAATAATGAGAGTGTTTTACAGCTCTTTGCAGAAGTAATGACACTTCCTAAAACTAGATTAAGAAAGAGCAACTTGAACATCCCACATCTTCGTGCTCATTTCTCGGCCAATTCTGGCCTGATTGACATGATTCCAGGTGGGTTCAAGAGGCAGGAAGCAGGGCTTTCCACCCACATCCTACATTACAGACAGCTCCCCAGAATTAGGTGCTTCAAAATTCACCTCCTTTGTTTTGAACCGCAGCTTGAATAGCTCAGTATTCAGTCAATTCTAAACTGGATTGGATGATCTTGCGGTCATTTTGACGGGAGTATATAGGCATAGGCGCTCCGGGGTTCACCTTTTGGTTTCACATCCAAATTCCCATGGTTCAATGAATTCTTGAAATCTCACACGAAATATAAGCTTGGAGGAGTGCCTGAGTGGTGCGACACATTTGGATATACTAAGCATCATTGCCTATATTTTAGGGTCCGGAATCATCCGGATTCAAGAAAATCAACCAGGAATTGAGTGAGAACGGTCAATCAGAACCTGTCGTTCGGAAGACCGGGGTTGAATTTTAGGGTCCTCAGATTTTGTGTTTAACCCTTGGTGTTTAGTATGGGTTGAAAGCCCTGCTTAAACGCTCTCTAATGTGCCTGGAATCAATTCAATCCATCAAGAATTGACAGAGGAATGAGCATGAGAATCAGGTGTGTTTAAATTGCTCTTCTTATAAAAAATAGGGGTAGTGTCATTACATTTGCAAACAGCTGTAAAGGATGATTTGTATGGGAGTCGAACGAGCGACCAACGAGTGACTGCTTGATGACATGCTTAGTTACCGTTGCTGATTTGACATGCTTACAAAGTACAGACGGACACCCACAGACGGACATAAGTCGTAAAAAGGACAGACGGATAAGCTCTTTACTGATCTGAGACCTGGAACCGGTAAACCGGAACCAGGAATAAAATTATGTCTGTCCGTCCAGTCACACCAACAATTATCATATTTAGGGCCACCCAGGTGCAATTCGAACACCCAAGTGTCGAATTGCACATAGTGGACCTGAAATTTAATTTACTTCTAGTACTTTTGGTCCCACTGATTTTGTAACCTAAAGTAATAAAATTAAAATTATGATTTAGTTGTGTTATATTTGTGCACACGGACTTCGGTCCGTCTCCGACTTCTGGCCTCCGACCTCCGACCTCCGAATGTTCGGAGGTCGGAGACGGAAGATCATCGGGTTTTTACGCAATGAAGGTTTACTGAGCGTTTCCTGTTTATCCGTTTTTCCGTTCCTTCTTGACTTCTCGTTTATTGTTTTGCTTAGTCATCTTACTTCTTCAACCAAATTTGGACTCTCGCTTATTGTTATGTTTGATCTACCATATTAGGGTTAACAGTAACGGACTTAGTGTAAATACATTTTAATATCCTCATGTACTTCAGTTTGATTATAAACATTGCTTTGCTCCTTGCTTTGCTTCCGGATCTTCCTCCGGTCTCCTTCGGACTCCGTCTTATCCATCGGCCTAGGATAGTACGCACACCCTGACCTTACTGTGGTGTTTGCGCTCACCTCAGATATCTCCGACCTCCGACCTCCGGTCTCTCAACCAGAGACCCTCGGCGATTGTCCTCTTCATCGGCACGGGATATAACAGCTGCCCTGAAACCCATTCAAAAGCCTATGATTTAGATTACATGAAAGTCCAACTGAAATTGAAAACCAAAATCACACCAACAATTATTATATTTTGGGTGAGCTGAAACTTTATTCGAAATGAGTCCGCAAATTTTCCTATTGGTCCGGGAAATGCCGAACCAATGGGAAAATTTCTCGGATTAGTTTCGAATAAAGTTTCAGGTAAGATAATCATCAGTGTGATTTCAGTTTTCAATCTCAGTTGGACCTTGTGTAATCTAAATTGTAGGCTTTCAAATGGGTTTCATGGCAGCCGAATCATAATTTTATTCTATTATTTTAGGTTACAAAATCAGTGGGACCAAAAGTACTAGAAGTAAATTAAATTTCAGGTCCACCTATGTGCAATTCGACACTTGGGTGTTCAAATTGCACCTGGGTGGCCCTAAATATGATAATCGTCGGTGTGAGTGAAGCCTTTAAACTCCACTCGCTCATCACCGGCGGCAGTCAACAGCCACCTTACCTTCACTGCGGCGATCACCAAAACTTAATCGGGAAAAACGGGCTAGAATCATGTTGTTTATTTAGTGGGCCAAGTTTTAGTAACTACACTAAAAGATAGGATCTTTCTTTCTTTCTTTCCCCTACAAAGACTCTATATTTTAGTTGGACAAAACAGGAACACGTGACTTTCCCCTTTGTCCCAACTTTTACTCCCACTAAAATTCTGGATTTTTGTGGGAGAAACAAAGAGACAAAGATCCTATATTTCAGTAGAATTTTTTCCCCACTAAAACTAGGGCCCACTAAACAAACAACATGATTCTAGCCGGTTTTTTGCTGACTAAATTCGGTGATCGCCACAGTGCTTAAAGGGAGCCTCCGAGGCGAAGTGCCGAGGCGAAGTGCCGGGGCGCGGAGCGCCCCGGCGCGCTCTTGTAACTATATACATGTAAGGTTGCTTAAATCACACGACAAATTGAGAGGTTTCGGGCACCCTGAAACGTTCCTGAACTCTTTAGTTTAGGTCTCCAGATACATAGACCTGAAAACATAACTGAAATATAAAGTTTCCACAAGCCTGAAGCTGAGGCCGAAACTACCTGATTCGGGTATGTTTTCGGATGTCTGAAATTTCTGATTTCAGAAGTGATTTAGGGCCACCTGAAGCTGCTCCTGAAACTATTGGTTTCAGGAGCAGCTTTAGCCTGCTAAACCTATTGTTTCGGCAAGCCCGGGACCGGCTTCCGAAACAATAAGCTTCGGCACCTGATTCGGCAGTGCGCAAACTAGGCCTAGATCTCTAGGCCGGCCTAGAATCAATTTCGGCACGCCGGAAACCCGGATCCGAAACTTATTGTTCTCGGCGCTGGTTCCGGGGCTGCTGAAACAATAAGCTTGGGGCACGCTGGAAGTGCTCCTGAAACTGTTGGTTTCAGGAGCAGCTTCTGGTGGGCCAAAACTGCGTCTGAAATTAAACAAATCAGAGGTGCCGAAAATATACCCAAATCCGGTAGTTTCGGCTCCAGCTTCGGGCGTACAGATAAATATGGATCTGCCGAAGCGCCGGGTGCTCGCACAGCATACAGACCAACACTGCCACAGTCTAGATTTCCCCTTTTTCTGAACCAATCTATTTCCTCTCTTACGGCCAAAGTTCGGGCATCGTTCAGACCACCTGATAAATCCCCGTCGAATGTCGGTCTCCTCATGGCAATATCTCATGAATTGAATGAGTTTGAAGGCTTCCTTTCCCGAAGGACTGTCAGCCACCGTTGTTCTATTTACTCTTGTTATTACCATATCTCAGCCCTCTGTTAGTCACATGCTAAGGGAAGAGATGCTCGCTGCGCTCGCAATTAACATTTCAGGTGCATTTTCAGGACTCGAGTAACTGATCCTTAAACTAATAATTTCGGGAACGTTTCAGGGCCCCCCGAAACCACTCAATTTGCCGTGTGAATGGGGAACGTTACAGCTGTTTCCGAATATGTTGCGCGTATCCGGTTTTGATGGAGGGCTAAGCATTTCCTTTTATGGTAATTGTTGGTCCATCAGTTTCCATAAAAGGCAGATTTATAAGCAAAAATGGGCCTCCGTTACGCGTTACGTTGCACTCATACAACTTGGCACAGTATTATACCCTTGTTAGGTGATCCAGAGAAAGAAGCAGATCCGACTCGGAGTCTCGGCTTTGCCATCCATAAAGCCTGTAAAACAGAAATAAAGACATGAGAGAATCTACGCTACTCACACGATCGCCGTGGCCGGCTTCGCCCGTACCTGGGCTATTTACTAGGCAGAGGCTGTAAGTAGTTCGCCGTTCAAGTTGTTCAGCTGTAAACACTGCAAAACATGTTCATCTCGCGCTTCTACGCTGCATTATTCATACCGCCCCGTCATACATCGAATCGCTTCAGAAATGTGGGTCCAAGCCAGTGTTTTGAGAACTTCGCCAACTTGAAGAGGTCCAAGTCAGGATCTGTCGGGATACAGGGTGGTACACCCGGATTATCCGCCTGATGCTTATCACCGGCCCTCTGTTTTTTGTCCAGTCCAATTATGTCCGCCGCCCATAGCGAGCTCCGCGCGCGTGTAGCCGAGGTGGACGTCCTGATCTCGGAGCAAAAAAACTCCGCTTACAAGAACTCGAAGCTGTCCGGAAACCCCTCCAGGATCAGTTGGATCGCATCGTTTACCCAGTCTTGACTGGCATTCCACCCGAAATTACTCCGAAATCTTCGTGGGCGAGGAGGTGTCGCACCTGGAGGTTCTCGTTGCATCAAACGGGAGCGCACGGAATGGCTCTGCCGGGCTGGATCCTGTCCACTCTCCTTCAACGTTCGGGTTATTCCCTGGACCGTTTTGAGGAGGACGCAATCAGCACCACCCTTCTCCGCTTTGCTCCTCAAATGGAAAAGTTTAGCCTTGATTATCGGTTCCTCCACACGAACATTTCCAGGCCCTTTCCGCTTCTCGAGAAGCTTGCGATTGATATTTTTGATCCCCCTGGCGATCGCGAGGAGGAAGACCTCCATAATGTGGACATTTTCATCGACGCCCCTCGGCTGAGGGAACTCTATCTCGGTCGACATGCTAGCCCATCCATGTTTCCCCTCCGCTACACGATACCATCCAAATGCACTTGTGAAACTGTCCCCGTCGATGATTTTCTGAATATCTCGAGCTCGCCCCATCCTTGACCGACTTCACGTGTTCGGTCGATCACACCTCATTGTCTCACACAGCCGTCGTAACACATAGGCGGCTCCAAACCCTACGCCTCACCGGCGAGAGCTGTACCTATTTCCTACCACTCCTTCGACTACCTGCACTCGAAAATCTTCACCTCGACATCATAGACCATATGGAGGAAGATTATGTCCTGGAATTCCTTACCCACTCATCGGAGTCAGTCCGAAAATTCTCCACCTCCCTCGAAACCGCCCTTTCCATGGGATGGTTTTCCATCATGTCTGGCCTCACGGACATCGAGCTCTACAACCCGGTCCCCTCGTCCGATTTCTTCTCCAGCTTAGATCGCACCAAGGATGAAAAATTCCTTCCGCACCTGCAATCACTCGCATTCGTGGGCTGTGATTTATTTCCTTTCAGCGATTTGATTCAAGCCTTATCTTCGAGATGCGAAGCATGCGGCGAAATAGTCAAGCCCCAAGCTTTCCGGGGGGTCCCTCCCTCAGATGGCTCGATATACGTGCCAACCGCGCAAGTTGACGCCCTGCGACGGCTCGTGGCAGGTGGAATGGAAATTCACCTTGGACACGAAGGGTCTAATCAGATATAACTTGGCAGGTACATTCATTCTGTAGCGCACTTGCTTCTTGTGGCTCACGTTTTCTTTTCCGGGTCTGAATTGTGTCCTATTCAATAACCTGGTAGGTCCATACACATTCTGTAACGCACTTGTTTCTTGTCGCTCCCACGTTTCGTTTTTGTCTTCTTTCCGGATTTGAACCCGCAAGTTGGCAGAACAATATTAGCACTCGTTCGCGCCTTGACGTTGATTGCATACATATAATGTTATGTCGAATCGTTTCACAAATAGATTCGTATTATGGGAGTTTCGGGGTTCTCCACTGCGCCAAGAGGTTCAAAGAGCGGCATCACGGGTGCACTTCCGAATTGAACGCTGAATTTAGTCTCCAGGGCAAGATATGGCAAGGATAACGTAGAAGTTCTCTGGTACACAGGCCGGGAAGCTGAGATTGAGTCATCGTGTGCTCAACGTCAACTCGGGACAGGAGAACTGACCGGAGAGTACGGATCCAGAAGACATGGCGCGATAGGAACAGGTCGCAGGCGGTCCCAGCCTGACAATCCAATTTTGCACGCTTCCTGCCGCCCGGCCCCGCCGACCGACGTGGATGTTCTGCTATCTATAGGGCGACCAACTCGATATCTAACGCCCAAGCGTTCACTCCGAGAGCTCTTGGCACCCGACGCTCCCGAAGCAACAGCTCGATTTAAATACGGATCTATCTTAGTCTCTTATAAACAGACGCTAAAACAATTTTCACTCGTACCCCGCATGTTGTATCTGAGGATGGATGAGGCCTGTGAAGAACAAAAACACAATCCGTCGGAGCTAGAACAGAACTGATAGTCTCAGCGCTGAAGACGGATTCTATTTTGAGAAGACTCGTTACGATTCTGCCAGTCCGTTGACGGACTTATCTGATGATGTGTCGCGAATTCCTTCCCAAGAAAAATATATTTGGGGGCGAACGACTCGCGTTCGCACCGACTAGTACAAAACAGCGATCCGCCCATTCCACGTTTTCTCAATCCAATATCATAGCAATAAGTCAGCAAATAAGGTCGTCGTCTACCCCAAAGCGATTTAGCCAGTGAGGGCCTTGAGCTGCGCGCTGAAGGTCGTGGACGCGGCGGGGCATCCTACACCGGGGCCGAACAGGTTCTGCAGCGACGAGATCGAGGTCTGGAGACGCGCGATCTGGGAGCCAGTGGAGCTGTCGGTCGGGAAAGGCGCGGCGACGCCGGGGTTGTTGATGTCGTGGCCGGCGGCGACGTTCGCGGAGAGCGACTGCGGGGAGGGTTAGCGTGAAGAACGGAGAAGGGGGGAGGGGGGACGACGCACAGCGATGAAGGAGTCGCGCGACGGGGGGCAGGTGCAGGGGATCTTGATGCCGTTGATGCCGTCGCAGTCACCGGTGCCGGTAGGGTTCACACCGGCGCTGACGCCGAACTGGGGGACGAGGTTCGGGTCGACGCCGCCAGCGGGTGCGGGTGCGGGTGCGGGTGCAGGTGCGGGTGCCGCGGGCGGGGGCGGGGGAGCAGCGGCGGCGACGTTGCCGGCCTGGAGGGCTGCGATCTGCGCGAGGAAGGTCGTCGACGAGGCGGGGCAGCCCTTTCCGGGGCCGAAGAGGTTCTGCAGAGTCGTGACCGAGGTCTGGAGACGGGTGATCTGCGACGCGGCGGAGCTGTCGGTGGGGAAGGGAGCCTGCACACCCGGGTTGTTGACGTCGTGGCCCGCGGCGACATCCGCCGACAGCGACTGTGGGCAGGGGTTAGCGTCAAGGAAGAACAGAGAGGTAAGGAGGAGGACGCACAGTAATGAAGGAGTTACGGTCGGGGGGGCACGAGCAGGGAATCTTGATGCCATTCACACCGTCACAGTCGCCGGTGCCGGTGGGGTTGGTGCCCGCGACGATACCAAACTGGGGGACGAGGTTGGGGTCAACACCACCTGCTGCGGGTGCGGGTGCCGGGGCGGGTGCCGGGGCAGCCGGCGGCGGGGGCGGGGGCGCGGCGGCCGCAGGCGGGGGAGTACCGTTCTGCAGCGCTGCGAGCTGCGCGCTGAAGGTCGTGGACGCTGCGGGGCATCCTACACCGGCTCCGAACAGGTTCTGCAGGGACGAAATGGACGTCTGCACACGAGTGATCTGGGACGCGACCGAGTTGTCTGTCGGGAAAGGAGCCGCAACACCGGGGTTGTTGACGTCGTGGCCGGCGGCGACGTTCGCGGAGAGCGACTGCAGATGAGGGTCAGGATGCCACCGTCAAGTAAAAAAGAATAGGAACGTACAGTAATGAAAGAGTCGCGGCTCGGGGGACAGGTGCAGGGGATCTTAATGCCGTTGATTCCGTCGCAGTCCCCGGTACCAGTGGGGTTGACACCGGGGCTGACGCCGAACTGAGGGACGAGGTTGGGGTCGACGCCGCGCTTCTGGACCGGGAGCGCCGAGACGCTGACGGCGAGGGCGACGACTGAAACGAGAGTGGACGTGAACTTCATTGTTGGAGTAAGACTAGCTTCAAAATATGAGAGAGTGTGGAGAGTGGCAAGCCGTTCGACACAGTCGGAAGAAAGGTAGGAGGAAGAAAGGGAAGGAAGAAACTGAGAAAGAGAGAAAGATAATCAACCCTTTCGAGGCGGCGCACTTTATACCTAAAAGGATCGTGGGCATCGTGGGAGTTCGCCGTGTGAACCACATCACAACTGATCGTCGTCACGATCAAAGCGGGTCGTCCACAAATCGCGGCCCTTGAAAAGTTCCCCTGCTCCTGGCCGAGTTTAAAATACTGGAAGGCAATCAAGGGCCGTGGTGTCCTACTTGCTGTTCCTCTAGAGGTCGCTCCCAGGTCGCCACAGAACTGAGAGAGTAGGCCGCCTTCCATATCCTTCCGTAAGTACCGCCCTTGTGATATTCTCGTCTCGTTTTGTGCACATTGAATATTGATCAGATCAGATTTCTTGGCCGGTGTCGATTACACGATCGGGACAACGCGCATGTTCCACAGTGAAAAATCCCCAAGGAGCGCAGACGACGCGTGGAAATGGTCGAATTCAAAACGAAACCGGCCGCGTTGCCGGGTAAGGGCAAACTAGCAAGACCAGCACTCCGGCGGATGTACGTCCGTACATCTGCGGGAGGACATCAAGGGGATTGAGCGCCGATATCCAATTCCACTGCGATCGATCTGAGAGGGTAATTAAACAGAACGGAAGCTGAAGAAAGTACGCAGCGCCCAAGTCGGACTCCAGTTCCTCCAGGATCTGTACCCAGGTTCTCCGCCACTGGCCAAGTCCCCGGGTTCACCGATGGCTGAGGACCTAGAGGCCAGTAACAAGCCAGTAACGGCAATGACGACGGATGAAACGCGCAGGGCCAAAAGCGTCGCGAGGCTTGAAGACAAGAGATTGATTGATCGCCCAAATCGTAATCTCGGCATCACTCGCGATCGGTTAGCATCACCTTCACTCTTGGATTCACATCTTCACATCTTCAATCGAGCTCCTTCCCAGAAAATAATTGCAAGTACAACTGTACAGAGGCGACTCGCGCTACCCTGCATTCGGCGTTCAGCTGGCGTACTCTCACGGATTCGGCATGGACATACAACATGTATTATGCCAACAATCCGCGTACCCGATTCAACACTGCTCACTGCAACGCCTTGATCTGCGCGAGGAACGTGGTCGCGGACGCGGGGCATCCTACACCGGGTCCGAAGAGGTTCTGCAGGGACGTAACGGAGGTCTGCAGACGCGCGATCTGCGACGCGGCGGAGCTGTCGGTGGGGAAGGGCGCGAGGACGCCCGGGTTGTTGATGTCGTGGCCGGCGGCGACGTTGGCGGCGACCGCCTGCAAGCCGCGTAAGCAAGGTAAATGAATCAGAGCGAAAAAGGTGAGGACGCACCGCGATGAACGAGTCGCGCGAGGGCGGGCAGGTGCAGGGGATCTTAATGCCGTTGACGCCGTCGCAGTCGCCGGTACCGGTCGGGTTGGTGCCCGCGACGATGCCGAACTGGGGCACGAGCGAGCCATCGAAGCCCGCCGGGGCGGCGGGCGCGGCAGGCGCGGGCGCGGGCGCAGCAGGGGCCGGGGCCGGGGGCGGCGGCGACGTTGCCATCCTGCAGCGCTTTGATCTGCGCGAGGAAGGTTGTCGCGGACGCGGGGCAGCCCTTTCCGGGGCCGAAGAGGTTCTGCAGCGTCGTGACCGAGGTCTGGAGGCGCACGATCTGCGACGCGGCGGAGCTGTCGGTGGGGAAGGGAGCCTGCACACCCGGGTTGTTGACGTCGTGGCCCGCGGCGACGTCCGCCGACAGCGACTGTGGGCAGAGGTTAGCAGGAAGAACGGACGAGGAGGGAAGGGTGAAGACGCACAGCGATGAAGGGTTACGGTCGGGGGGGCACGAGCAGGGAATCTTAATGCCGTTCACACCATCGCAGTCGCCGGTACCGGTCGGGGTTGGTGCCCGCGACGATGCCGAACTGGGGGACGAGGTTGGGGTCGACGCCGCGCTTCTGGACGGGGACGGCAGACACGGAAATGGCCAGGAGGACGGCGGGGAGGAGCGTGGTGAATTTCATCGCGTTAGGCTTGCTTGGTGAAGGTAATGAGAGTGTGGTACGCGCGGGCGTAAAATGTGTTGGCGAATGGAAAGCAAAGAAGAGACGAATGGGAAGGCAAAGGTGAGGGAAAAGAACTGAAGTGAGGGAGTATTGGTTTCACCCGCGTCTTTTATAGTCTCGCGTCGCGATCCGGACTCGCCATCAGATCAACGATATGAAATCGAATGGGGTTGCAGCTGGTGTCTATGCATGCTGGTTCAATGTATACGCCGAAACTCCTCCATGCTAACGTTCAACCAAACGTTCACCTCTCATAAGCCCTGGCGGTTTGTCTGGCCTCGCTGTGGTTATTCTGCTCTCTTCTTACTCGCACTGGGCTCGACTTGACTACCACTTAGTTGCGATTTCACCTCCGTTACTCCGCAGCGCTGCCAAGCCGTTTCATCATTTCCCTCCCTACCGCATCACTTCCTCAGCATGTGCGGCGATCTTTCATTCTCCCTATCCTGGTCCACGCTGTTTGTTTTCAGCCATAATAAAACGGAATGGAACCCAAATATTCCCGACCGCAGTACCGGCTATTACATGCAACTGCTAGTCTGCTATCCTTGCACGAAATGAAGGTCTAGTCGGGCTACGGCTCCGCGCTAACGTTGGCCCGGGGCGCGCATCACTTCCTGCTCCACATCGCACATGATACCACGTTCGAGGTGCGGTCTCCATAGATACTCGCAATTCTGGGCCAATAATCCAGTTTCACTCAAGTTTCACCCCTAAACAAGCTTCAAAGTGTCAACTTGACGGGTCTCGCCGATTGGTTTCAGAACCAAGAGTATTTTAGCTGTTGTCGTTCCAGTCTTGAACCAAAAACAAACAAAAATGCTTCGAATGGTGCGAGGCTTTGGGGGTTCAAATTTGGTCTAAAGCATCAGACATTCCTCGGAGATTCGGGAAGCTGGGACGGCAAGTTCAACAAGCGAGGTAGGAGAAATTCGAGTTGAAGCGTCTAGGAGAGACAAGGCAAGTTCCGACTTCTGAAAAGGAAACCATTTCTTCCTTTATGTTCTCAGAAATGGTTTCCTTCTCGGCCAGATTCTCAGCCTCTCCCTAAGCGGTCGTTCGATTCCTTCGTCTGCACTTCTTGCTTCCACTCCGACGGCTGAAAGCGGACGGAATTCCTGAACGGGCTAATCACAGGTCCTTCATCTTTTTCAAAATGATACAACTAGCATATGGGATGCTCTGTTACACAAATTGTACCAACATCTACGCACCGAGCTGCTTCTCTATGTCCAAGATATAGCGGATGGTATCCACAACCATCATTTCGAGAGATGTGTATTCAACGCCGAGCTCCCTAGTTGCCTTGGTTGAATCGTGCTTGGAACTCGTCTGTCCCGCCTTTAACAGGTCTGCGGGGGGAAGATTGTCCCGCAGCTCGGGGAAATGGCGATTCATTACCTCGACGAAATGGCCGAGCACCTGGAAGATGACTGTGAGCAAGTTGTGCGAGGGGCAGGCATGAACGCGAACGTACATAAATCTCGCCGATGAGCAGATAGCGCTGGCCCTTGGCTACGTCGCACTCTACAGCACGCACATGTGCCAGGGCGATGTCGCGGGCGTCGACGTAGAAGGGCGAGCCCATGATGGGAACACCCGCTTTGTATTTTCCATTCGCGATGTCCCACATGAACGCCGTCGAGAGATTGAGCGCAGACAGGGACGTGAGGGGCTGGATCGGGGGAGCGAACGAGTCACTATGCGGCCTGGTGAGTAACAGGCTCAAGACTGATGATAGTGAAATTACCAGGGACATATGGTCGACCCGGCCCATACAGGCTTCTCTTTCTCGATGTAGTCCCAGAAAGCGCGCTCAGTAAGGGATTCCGTTTCCACCACAGGCCTCCCGGTTTCGACGGTAGGTTCAAAAATTGCGGACAACGAGGAGGTGAATACTACACACTGGATTCTAGGCTCGTTCTTGTTCGCGGCGAGGAGATTCTTCGTCCCGTTGATCGCAGGGATGAGGAGGTCGTTCTCGTTGTCCTATATACATTGAGCTGGAGGGTTGGACGATGCGGACGGGAATGGCGGCACAAATTTTGACTCCAGTGGGCGGGCGAAGCGATATGGGCGATGAAATAGCATCCTTTCACTGCCTCGTCGAACGCGCCTGGGACCACCATGTCGGGTACAACCGCGTATTTAAAGCGGGCTTTGTGCGCAGGGAATCGCGCAATCCAATCCTCAGCCTTGGCCGCGGTGCGAGCGGTGCCTTTGACCGCGTACTCCGCATCCAGAAAGGCAAGAGCAATGTGGTTCGCAATAAATCTTCATGGGTCAAATAAGCACAGGGTCTGGGGGGAGTCGGCGCACCCAGTGATACCAGTTATGAGGATAACTTTCCCTTCAGACATTATTCTTGCACGTTGTTGGCCGCAAGTAGTTGGTGGGTGCACTATTTTTCAAAGCCAGCGAATTTATACGCGTCTCATTCTGCAGAGGAATCATGGGAGGGCAGTAATGGCTGATTGAAAAATATTGTTCGGCTCAAGAACCAGTGTTATGGGCCGCAGGTCATCTAACAGCTCGAAGCGGGCTCTGGCGACATCCGACGGTGTACTTGGAAGCTCCTGGAAACACTTCCGGTCGCATGTGGTTCTTGACAGACCAAGTCCGAGTCAGATATTTGGCCGTAACGTCCGAATTCAACTAACAGAAAACATGTACAAACTACGGTTGAAGTTGAATCTTGCGTACTTTGTTGAACCATTTACATAAATAACCCCGTCACCGCTCACTCGCTGCAGTCGCACACTCACTATGGAACGCGGACCTGGAAAGAAATCGTCAGGCTAACTGTGTGGGAGGTACAAAAGAGACTACTGTGCGTACGCCGGCGAGGGCTTGAAAAGTGCATATGCCATCTGGTCAAGTTCTTCAACCGGGACAAGAGCGGGAGGGTAGGCGACACCGAGACCAGTAATCTTAAGCGTAGGCATGTTTAAGGATATGTAGTGCATCGATATTGCATCGTTATATACTAGTAGTTATAATAATAATATATAGGAAGTTGAATTAGGAACTCTAGGATCCCCATCCAGCCATGCGACTGATCCGTCGGGACAGACCGACGTACCTAAAGAAAACGCGGTGCACCAAAAAAAGAAATATGTATCCGATGCACATTTGACCGCCAGGGATTGTCATAATGTGGCCGGCTTGTGTTGAACATGTACCCTAGGTTGGCCCAGATAGGAAGCGGGAAGTCCCCGAGAGGTGCGCCGCGTCTTCGCCGTATGCGCTCAGATTGCTCAAATAGCTAGTCCGGAAAGTTGTTTGCAGTTTCCGTGATCTGATTCAGTTTCATATTCTGATATTAGTATAGAGGCTGAAATGACATACGCGTTGGCAATCGCTGCGCCGATAGTGCTTGGAAACATGAGGCGGAAGCAAGAAGTGGACAGGCAGCCATCAATTCAATCATAATTGTCAGCGTTTTTCAACTCGACAGCTTTAGAATGAGAATCCTCACATCTGCAGTGATTTCCAACCCGGAGAGTGCGCCGCGCCTTGTCTTGCGAATCTGCGCCGTGCTAAGAAAAGGTTGAATTTTACAAAACATGGAAGAGTTGGCGCATTTGATTATTGATAGGCGTGAATCAATTTGGGAAAAGGGAGAAAGTCACAGAAAAGCCTGCGCTAGTCGAATTATATTCTTTATCGTCGCTTGACATTCTTTTTGGTGAACTGCAATCTCCGCCGCCAACCCACACCTTTCTCATCGACGAGACGAATATCTTGATCGAGGAGGGACTCTGCCCACGACGCCCACCAACTTTTGGCTGTTTCTCGCCTGGAAGTTGGTTGTGAGTAATTGAACAACGGACCCGGGAATGTCGCGTACTCTGTAGTAGGCCAAATGCAACTGGGATGCTGAATCTCCCGCAAGGCGGGAAACCGTGTGCGATCCACATCGCTAAACATCAGCATCAGCTCCGATTCCTCAGTCGGCGTTAAACTGTGAATAAAATGGAGGTCAGTGCAAACTAGAGTATGGGTGTTCGATGCCCACTCATAATAAGAAGGAGATTTGAATACAATCTTCGCGAGACACGCGTGACTCTCCGATAACTTTAAAGTATCTGCACTTGGAATGTTCTGCAGGGCATTTGAACTAGGCAGCATCGAAGAGGGGCTACAGAACATACCTTTGCGTCACAAGAAATACCGAGAGACGCCAATGAGGGACAATGTCGGAAAATGGGGGTACCGGAATCCATGATCTGCAGCACGGAAACAGTCAACTGCACAAGCTTCTTGCCGTGTTTCTTCAAGAAGACATCGCCACCGGTGGATTTATCTCCAAAAGTGACACTGCGCAATGAAGGTAGCCTGGGGATACAAATTAGGGGAATGAAAATGAAATGAAAAGCAGTACACACTCCATGCGCGACAACACAGTCAGAAACGACGGGTCGAACGCCTCAACTGACAGGTCGGCCAGAGCGTCGAACGTGCCAACTGAAATCGACGTGGGGCCAGTGCTGAACACTGTTTTACAATCCCAAGCAAGGCGGTGTATCTGCGGGAGAAGCGAAAATATACCAGGGCTCACGGGCGCGGTGGGCTTTGCGATGGACACCTGGACATCACGGAGACTCGACCCTGTAGTTTTACACAAATCGTTGAACACCTTCCAGGTTATACTCAAGTCGGTCCGCAACGACACCAGGGATGGGGTATGCGAAACCAGGCTTTTAAGATCCTGATCTCCGTAGTATTTTTTGATGGACAGGTGTCGGACGAGTGAACCGAGGGAGGGCTGGTGCTTCAGCCGCGCTGTCAATCGCTTCATCTCACGGGCAGTTTCTAGGCGGGGGCTCTCGTAGAGATGGGGTATTCCGAGGCGCTGAATTGGGTTTGAGAAACAGATGAGCGGCACGGAATTGTATTTCTTACCGCAATTTTTTTTGATACCAGAAGCGACGCCAGCGGTCCACAATCGTCGTCGGCGGAGTCAGAGTCGTATAGTAAGTAGTCGCTCTGATCGCGTTCACAGAGAACATAGTACAACACCCGACTCCATATGAGATCCTCCAACGCTCGGTCAGCGGCGAGCTTTGCGGGGTAGATGAATGGCTTAGTTGCAGACGCCGTGATGGGTGCTCTAGGAGGATATGTGAGACCAGCAGAAATATAGAAAGAAAGATCTCGTACGGAAGATTAAAGAGCGCTTCCAATCGCACGTTCCTCTGCAGTTCTTTGTAAAAATCGCTCCGTGTTACGTCGCCCCGAGGCTGCGCCCTGAGCCGGATGTGTCGCAAAGACGGATTGGTGGCAATTATCGAGATGTATTCGGGGATTTCCCATTCTTGAAAGAGTTCATAATGGGGCTCGTCAGAGATGACCAGAGTGTCGAGACTTTTGGCATTTTTTAATGCTCTGGAAATGTCATCGAGAGGACCACTATCATCTTCATCGTGATGGGAGACCTGAGCCACGGACTAAACGTGCGGCTGAGTGATAAAGAAAGGAAAGAGGGAAGAATGCCACGCACCAGGTTCTTCCATTTCTGGATACACTCTGTAAGAACGTCTACAAGCTTGCCACCTCCTCTGCGGGTATAATAGGTTGGACTGCAGTGGATAATGACACGGGCGGGGTCGATCAAGGGCAAGCCACGGCACAGGCCGCACGTGTTGTCGGATCTTGGCATGTCGAGGGTGATAAACAGGTCGGTGATATTCTTCGATGTCTGGAGGATTTTATGCATGGAGCTGGCATATCCGCCTTCGACGCGCAATTTTCGGACGAATCTGCCCAAGTCGGGGTTGGCGCGAAACACGATGGCCAATGCTTGCGCTTGGGCTTTAGATCGGATGATGACAACGTTGTATAGAAGTGGGGTTGCAACCCGAAGCCATGATTTGGATACGAGCAGGAACGCAGAGCTGGATTCGTCGCGATAGAAAGGGGACTGGAAGCCAGTGGAGGGCGCTGAGAATGCCTCCTCGGGCACCTTGAGGGCGGGACTGAGGATTTCGTTGAGGATTTCGTCGGGGATGCGGCTCGCCATGGCGGACGTCACGTAGTTTAAATTTTGCATTTTGATTTTTCGCCACGAAGACACGTGAGCGACTTGTCGGCGGGATCAATTCATTTTGAAGCTCCGATGTTCCATTGTGCCATCCGTACCACCACCATGACTTGACCATGTCCCTCCTCAACACTTTCCGTGCCCCCTCCAACCTCACGCTGCTGCTTTGAATCAGTACTTATGGTTGTGTGTTTGGGAGCCGGCAGACCGGGCCGAAGCGGGTTTTGCCGATCGGCAGTTGAAATTTGGTTGAAATCGACCTGCAGGATTCCTGCAATAGTAATGATAAGGATGAAGTTTAATCCATGTTTATTGCTAACCCTGATTTTTTCCTTGTTCTTTATTAAACATAAAGTACAGATAATAATAAAAACACTGAGTTCTGGACTCAACCAACGAATCCTACTGCACTCGTCTCAATAACACCCCCTCCGCACAAACCCCAGGCCCAAAGGCAACACTCATGACCCATTCCCTGCCGGGCTCTCTCCGAACGGTATCCAAAACACTCAGGACCGATGCCGAGCTCGTGTTCCCGTGGTTCTCGTACACTTCCCAGCTGGCCTTCATGTGATCCCTGTCGAGTAGCATCGTCTGCTGTATCATCGAAAGAATGGCCGCCCCGCCCGGGTGCACTGCCCAATCAAATTCTCTGGGGTCGAAGGGTAGGGTGGGGAAGGCGGATTTGTTCGATAGGGTCTTTAGGAGAGTTTCGTAGAGCGGGGGAGTGCACGGCGCCGTAAGAGTGGGGATACGGGCCGACAAAGTGGGTTTGAAGCCTTGAGCATATACATCGATGCGCAGATCCGAATGAGTGTCCGGGACGGTAAGATGCGCCCAGTTGACAAGTTCGTAGATCCCTCTGTTGACTGACGCGGTAGCTCCGGGAGTCAGGGAAAGAATTAGAGCGCTTGCTCCGTCGCCGAACAGGGTGGGTCCAATGCGCACTTTCTGTTCGCGGCTGATTATCTCGAGCTCGTCGCGTCTCATCGTGCTGGTTATCTCGCAGGCAACGAGTAAGACGTGCGCTGGCTCGCCCCTCCATGCAGCGGCCTGGCATAAGCTAGCCGCCAATCGCAGGCCCGCCAGACCGCCGGCGCAGCCTACGCCCTGCAGAAGCACTTTTTCGACGCTCGGCCGCAAGCCTAACTCCTGTGCTAGAAGACAATCGAACCCCGGATTGGAAACATTGGTGCAGGTGGTTCCAACAACATGGGTAATTTCGTCAACGGAAACGCCGGCCTCGGCGATCGCGCGGCGCGACGCAGCAATGGCCAGTGCCATCCCTTCTTTGAGGAAGATCTCCGTGACTTCTTTAATGGATATAGGTGCCGGCAGGTCCACGCAAGGATAAATGAGAGAATGAGTTTTGATCCCGGTCCGACGATTAATCGCGAGGACTTTGTCTAGGCTGGACGTTTACCCCATTAACAACGAACATGCATAGATTTAAAACAGCCTATCGTACGCTGGCGATGGTTTGTGCCATTTGTATGCCAGCTTCTCCAGGTCCTCGGTGGGCACAAGATGCGGCGGGTAGGCTATTCCAAAGCCAGTAACTCGGAGAGTAGGCGAGGGCATTTTATGTCTTAGGCCCCGAGCTCGGGGGTCCTTTCGGTTTTTAACCTTGAAAGGCCATGATGTGATGGGGTTACTACGCTCGCATCAGAGATTTTTTGTATTGAATTCCTGTCCTCGTTGGACAGTCTATCACGATGTGCCTTCAAACGAACCCAGCTTCCCGCCGACGGAGCATTGAAGCAGGCGTACAATTGGCCGGCAAGCCGCGGCCTTGCCTGAGATTGTTGTGCCGGTCCTCTGATCAGAGGTGGTGCATCTGGCAACGCCCCGAAAAAGAAACGAGAAACACGCGCTACGTCTCAGTTAAGAACCAGACGACCATCCAGCGGATCCGTGCCGAGTGATAGCCTTCACGGAATTTATCGTAGCCAATGCATCCTCCAGAAATTTAAGTTCATTCAACCGCCGTGTTCTGTCCCGCTCTTGAGTTGGCACCGAAACCAGTGCCTAGAATGTGTCGGACTCCGAGCAGAAGAGATTAAACCAGGGCCGCCCACAGTTTCGCACGTAGGATCCGTTGAAGACTCGGACCGTCCGACCGTCTGTGACGAAGTTGAGTTGAAGTTGAGTGTGGAGGGGAGGCGTGGGAATTCAATTCAAATGGATTGATGCCCGCTCCATCATTGATCATCATTTTCCGGAGATCCATCCTCGATCCATCGCGAACTCCGAAGGACAAGAGACCAAGAGACCAACCAACACGAGAAATGTCTGTATATTTGGATCCATCATCCAAGGGAACTTCCGCCAGGCTCTAGTCTGAGGTTCTCTACGTAATCCCGTCGGATTCTACCTGCCTACCTCCGAACAAAGCTGTAGTTGCAGTGCATCAATCATCTCCTCATTTATACATATGTGGCTGGGGCAGCTTAGTTTCAACTCAGTTGACCGTGTCAGGCGGTTTTGAGTCAGTTAATAATAGGTGGCAGGCACAGCCAGTCAGCTAAGTGCGCACTGCGCAGCGTTACATTGAAGGGCAACTTTTCCCCCTCCGAGTCGTTTATGTTTCAATGTTCTCCTTCAAACCTCCTCGAAAGCTGCCCACTAGCACTATGCCGCCGGCCTCTAGATCCTCTAACCAGGGACAGATAACAGACGATACCTATCACACTGATGATCACGCCAGAGTAGCCCAGAGGTAGGTGCCTATCATCTACTAAGGAGAACATGCGCTTACAAGTAGCAGCACACCCTCTTATCACTCTTTCTCAGGCCGCTCGGGCAGTTGGTCCAATTCGGCTCCTACCCTCGTCGAGGGCCCTTTGCCAGCAGCTGCCCGAAGATCTCGTCGCAATAGCGCTCCAGTTCATAATGCATTTTATTGCGAAGTGCCAGAAGACCCACTACGCGCTGCGCTTCGCCTAGAAACCGTACTCGAGCATCCGACGTCGCCACTGGACGCCGCAGGCAGCGAAAATGCGGTAGCTCATTCTCTGCTCAATTTCTCTCGCCGCCAAGTCCACTCTATACAGCCCCATCAATCAGCTTTATCCGCCATGGTCACCTCCCATCATATCCGGAATCCTTTCGCCGCCATAGTTCCAGTGGCCGAACTGTTCGGCAGCTCGGGCTCCCTTACAGTTGAGGTCTACTTTCCTCATGCCGAGCAACCGACGGGACAGCTGCTAGTTCTCCGACTAGCGGCGAATGCTATAGTTGAAGATGTGATTGCCTTGGCTCTCTGGACCTATTGGGAAAAGCGTTGGTTGCCAGAGCTGGATGTATCGAAGGCGAGAGATATTGATGTTACATCGTGGATTATGTTGGTCCCTGGCAAGGATGGTGTCGTGAACAAGAGGATCGCCCAGAGTCTGTGTCTTCATTTCGTGCTTCCTTCCTACCACACTGATGACTTGCCAGGCAAAATAGCGCACTTCAAGTTCGATAAATTTGCCATTGTGCGGTCGCCTCGAAGCATCTCCGAAAGTAAGTCCCGATCCCTTGCAAGGCGACCAAAGGCGGCCATTTATTTGCGCATAGAACGGAAAATAGAGATGCAAGTCTCCAACTTTAGACGCGATTCGCCTCCGCCGGTGACAGTGCCGGTGCCTGAGAGGCGCCACAACCGACACCATAGCCTTTCTATTCTTAAATCCCGATCCGAGCGTCCAGATGCAGTCTCAGTCTCTAAATTACCCTGTCGGTGATCTGCTTTCAATCTTTCCGTCACTTTGCTGAAAGCGTGGTCTCGATCGTGCAGAGACGGCCCCATAATTTTTTGCCTTATAATCTCGTGATCTCAACTCGCAAACTTACTACCATCTAATCCCCGCGAAAGCAACCTCGCTCTCGTAATGCTTCTTGTACCGAAATACACATGCCCTCCATCTCCCTCACGTCCCGTCTATCGGGTTCATACTTGGGAGGAGACGAATGGCATTGTATCGCTGTCGCTCTCATTACTCCGCCAAATGATACTCGAGATGTCGCGGAATCGTCGCACGGCAAGCCAGGGACTAGGGTGGCAATCAAAACATTGTGCGGTCAATTCATACGCCGTCATACTCTGATTCCTAAATTGCGGGAACACTGTTATTCGGCAATCCTCAGGAATCGACACTGGAAGGTGAGTCCGATTCATTGGTACCCCCATATTTTGCAGTGCGATGCGATGATCCAACCCATGGCGAATTATGGCTAGTACGAGGGGTGAACAAACTGAATAAACAAGTGCGATGAGCCGTTAGCAGGATGTCAAAGACAAGACAAGAGGCCCGACGTTGTCGATCAATAACTACTGGGGACGCAGCCGATACGGCCGCCATCGACAAGCCATACGGCTCCGTTAACGTACGCGCCGGACCGACTCGCCAAGAAAAGAATAGCTCCCGCCATTTCCTACACGCCGTGTATTGTTATCAAATCCCGGTTCACACAACCGTCGAACACACCTCTTCAGTTCCGGCGCGCTTGAGCGGGACGCTCTCAATATACGTTGCAGGTCCTACGCCCGGGAACACGTCGGCCGTCATTTCTGATCGGTAGGTCCGTCAGTCTGAGTCTGAGATTTTCAACAGAGTTAGTCATACCGCTCGGGAATACGCCAGGCGCCAAGACGTTGCTGCGGATACCCCAAGGTCCCAGCAAGTTGGCCAACAGTTTGCCGAGATGTGTGCATGCGGCCTTAGCGAGCGTGTAGGAGAGGGAAAATATTTTTGCGTCCAATCGGAAACCGCCGGACGAAGACACAGACAAAACCTGCGACGAGTAAAGGGGCGGCCGCGAGAGACCGTGCGCCAGGAACGAGAACTTATCCTGTTTCCTGACGTTGCCTTGATGTAACAAGTCCAGGAAAGCGACCGTTGTGTAATATACCGAGGTGACGTTGGTTGCGAATGACTCCGCGAACCCCTGAAGTGGTCAAGGCATATTAAGAGTGCGGTGTGGGTGTCGCAGCGCTCTAACTAACCTCGGGAGAACCTGTATCCCAAAGAGAAGCTTGAAAGGACTTGATACAAGGCACGGAAGAAGAAGAACCAGGCGAGGCAGGGGGTGATGGTGGATCGGAAATAGCAGCGTCCGCAGGAGAAGGCAGAGGATGGTCGTAGAGGTTTCGGACGATGCCTGTAACTATAAAGAGCCTTTTATTTACCGAAATGAAAGATTTTACCAGCATTATTGACGAGGAGATCAATGTATCCGTGTCGGTTCTTTATTGTCTCGACGAGAGCCAGAAGCGAGTCGCGGTTTGTTACATCGCCTTCTAAGGGAATTATTTTATCGTGTTTCTGGGCCACTCTCATTCAAAACGTGAGACGACTTCATGAACTTAGCTCACGTTAATCTCTTGAGCCGTCTTCTCGAGGGCACCAAGCCTGCGTCCGATGATATACACCGTCGCGCCATTGTTTTCGAGGGCCGCAGCCATCATTCTGCCTAGACCTGGCAATGCATGACGTGGGTCAACATCGAGAGTACAGGACCCCGAGAGAAAAAACGAATAGATATAGCCGGACCCACCGCTTCCTCCGCCAGTTATCACAGCGACGAGCCCCTGTACATTGAAGAGCTGGTGTGGCGAAAGCGGCTCCTGAAAGCCCGGGACGTCGGAACTCGAGTGTAAGCCGTTGGTGAGGTTCTTGGTAGAAGACGAGGTCATAGTTTCCTCAGAAGCACAGGTGATTTGAACGGATTGCTAGTCACAATGAAAGCGGGCAAAGTTTGTTATGTCTCAGTGTGCAATCGATCGGGGGGCTTTATACGAACCTCAGATGGGGATAGTCCCATCTCAGATATAACGTGGTCAGTGGCGTGAATGGGGCCGTTAATTAAGCGAGCATTAGACTTTAGTATGTCGGTGTAAGTGACCGTAAATCGCGTTACAACAGAGCTTGATCCTTTTCGGGTCCCAGAACTTTTGTAGGCTTCTTCCCAAATCCGTCGAGGATAGGACGATCGTCTTGGGGTTTACCAGGCATCACCGCCGACAGCCATCCAGTTGCTGAGAAAATTGAGACCATCCAGCCGCCTGATCAATCAAGAACGATCTGATCGGAACTCGGGGTTCAAGCGCGTTGGATCCTCAGGCCTCAGAAACACACCTTTTTAATGCACGGGCCACTTTAGGAATCACCGCACTACGCCCACAGGCTGACTAGGTTTAATCAACATTTTTTTTTAGCCGTGAGGGTCCTGGCGAGCGATCTGGGAGGATGTTCTTTGTTGGCGATGGCATCATGCTCTGATGAAGAAGACGGAGGACGGACCAGCCAGCTCCGTGGTTAGCGTAAGCCGCCCCTAGGTATTATTTAGCTTGGCGCGTAAATCTTACTTCTACGCACTCGGCCTGCACCAGAACCCGTATCTTGTCAAGCGCAGGATGGAGGGACCATAGAAGCGGACGCCGTCTTGCGTGGAGTCCGTGCGCGTATTTTTCACGATGTCTCGCATCTCGAACAGCACTGAATCTTCGAACCCGGCTTCCGCCTGCAACGAATCAACAAGTGCGATAACAAAAAGAAGTCCGTAATCCGCCGTTCGCCATCTCAGCCAAAAAGTGGTTGGTATCGGGGAGCACCAGTCATTCACCGGGCGAGCCTTGATTTGCCGTGCGGGATGTACAGCATGCATGCTTGCTTCAAAGTCGTGTCGCGCCACAGGGTCACTCGAAATTAAACAAACTAGACGCACCAGGGTGCCCGACATGCCCGTGGCAGGTCCGATCCATTCGCTCGGTCTTGAACGTTTGAACCACGGTCACGAACGTCGACTTCGAAGACGTGCCACAAATGAATTGACTCTGAGCAGCCTCAGAAACGGACATTGATAAAAATCTGCGATTCCAAGTGCCATCGGACCAAATACTTATTCAGTCAGTTGAATGTGCTGATACAATCAAACAAAGAATGGTTCGCGCTGGCGGGCGGAATCCACGCCAGTTTAATCGGCCTGGGAGTGAGCGTACGTCTCCTCCAGCCGCCGCTTGACGTACTCGCCTGCCATGACGACCTCGTAGCGTGCTGGCCGGTCGGGAGACACGCAGCTCGGGAGCGGCTTGGGTGCGGCGCGTCAGCGTCGCAACAAGGCGAATTGGAGAATGAGTCAATCACCTCGAGGGGCACATCGTAGTCTGTCCCAAAAAAGAGCGGCATCGAATAGCGTTCGCGGCCCGAGCGATTCGTCACCCGATGCACGGTCGACTTGAATACGTCGTCTGGACGATGCGATGTCAGGACTGATATCGTGCATATGGTGCGGAGCATCGACACGCACTAGTCCAGCGCGCGAACTGATCTCCCAGACTTCGTGGGGGTGAGTGAGAAAACATATACGTATTTGGGGACGGGATTACTTTATCACGAATGTGCCCGGAATGGGAACGGCGTCGATCCACTTGCCGTCCGCGTTCTGCACCTGGAGCCCGCCCGCGGCGTCTTGCCACAGAATCGTAAAACACTACGGCTAAGACTCAGAGAAATGGAAGGGAAAAGCCGGGGGGGCCGTAGATTATTACCTCGTAGCTAAGAAACCGGAGTGAGCTGAGAAAAAATCCAGAGCGGAGAGACTATACTCGGTATGTGCCCCGATCCCAATCACTCGGCCGTCGTCATCGACTGCGGGCTGCTGGGGCGGATAGTGCAGCAGCCGCATGATCGCAGCGGGTGTCGTTGTCTAGTGTATAGTTAACCCACGTCGAAATTACGGACCCGCAAGCGCACCTTGTCGTCAAAGAAGGTCTCGGGCAGGTCGAGCGCAAGCGCGAAGAGCGGGAAGAGCGACTGCCCAAGCTCGACCGCGGCGTGGCTGCGTGGCGTAAGAAGTCGAGTCGGATTTTCGACGCGCGGAATTAGCATTCTAGCTCACTAGTACGCAAGGACGCGGGCCCGGAACCCAGGCAGCGCGGCGTCCGGTGGCCAGACGTTCGCGCCGGACATGGGCCCCGCGGCCGGCTGTTCCCAGCCGATGTCGAAGCCCTCATGCAGATCCCCGCGCCCTTCTGGGTCGGTGTTCTCGCCTGGCGCGTATGTATAACTTATTAGGGGCCCCGTTTAATGTATTAGGTACATACCAAGAAGCGCCGTGTACCCCTTGAAGCTCGTGCTCTTGTGGATATCCAGCTGGGCGGTTCGAAAAGCATCGGCGCGCGCGGACAGGGGAGTATCGGGAGGACACGCACAGCAAGCTTGGCGGGAGTAGGGAGCGCGAAGAACTCGCCGGCGGCGTTGATAGCGCCCGCGATAGCGTCCTCAGGGACGGGGTGATTCTTCACGTAGAAAAAGCCGACTAAGTAAAGCGTGAGCCAGGGACACGGAAAGGGACCTGGGGGACGTGCCGTTGACACAGGCGTCGCGTATCTGGTCGGCAAGCGCTCGGCGTGTCGCGGGGTCTCTGCTTGCGGCGTCGTTCAAGTCACTGGCTCAGGTTCAGCATGGGTGATCATCGGACCCCGGAGGACGCGGCAGACATGACCGGGATTTGCTCGAACGAGCTTTCGGTGCGTTCATTTGCAAGGAGGAATCCAGGCGCGGGTGTCGGGATTTCGAGGCGCGGATCCATGACGATGACGGTAGGAAGCAGGAAAATCGGCCCGACATCCGAGTCCGAGGTCCACGTGAGTCCGGCGCGTCGCGTTCAAAAATTCCGCGTATAGGTTGGAAATTTGGAAAGTCAACATTTTCAGGCGTCCGCGGGGATGTAGCGTTTACGTGTATATGTTGAGTGTTACACTTTCACGCGTCTGTGCACAAAGGCAATTAACAATCCGCCGGCACTGCGCAGGGGCATAAATGTGCTTAACTTGTGACTCGGGATTCTGGCCGCTGGCGCGCTCCTGACCAGAAGGATGCTGCGGAGTTCCGTTGCACGCGGATAATGGAACGTAAGCTGCAGCGCAGCAGGAAGACTGCAATATATTTGTGCGCCGATTAGCTCGGAGGTACACTTACCAGGAAGTTCGTTGGGCGATATATTTGGAAACTATGCGTGTTGAGCAAGGAAGACGGACTCATAGGGTTTCTCCTGTCCTAATGTCGTATCCCGTGAGGAGGATCGAGAAAGTTGAACAGCCGGTGAACCAGACCTTATTTTGCGGCACGGGAAAGACGCCGCTGCGGATTTTTGGATGAGTAGGATCTTAAGTTGATTTTTTTTAGAAGAGTCGGGCTGCGCTCGGAATTTGGAGCACCTGAGGAAATTCAGCAAGAACGTTCGTGTGAGCCAATGAAAGAGACAACAATTCGCCTCGGCTGCTTTGTGCGGAACTCGAGGGTCGATTCCAGGTTGAACTCGAGTATATATGTACATGTATGAGCTCAGATAGCACGGGTGCACGAATGATCGTTTTTGTGTTTTTGAAGATGTCTGGATCTATGGTGCACTCTAGTCTGTTAGTTACCACGCCCGATTACCCGGCGGCCTGCGTTATTATATAAGCATCCATTTTGAGATCACGTGCAACCTCATATGGACGCGACTTGACGCGTCGGACGCGACAGAATATTCTGAGGGCACAGGAATGAGCATCTACCCAGTACTGCCATTGCCAGGAGTGGCTGTAAATTCTTAAACCCCCCAATTTCAAATGGAAAGCCAGAAATCACCATGTTCTCCACCAAATTAGCCGAGGATTTATTGTGAGACCGAATTCAACCGTTTCAACTACGAAAACGATACTGGAGGAGAATTCAAGTTCCTTTGTGACTTCCCGACTTTGTATATCTCGGAAAGTCCCGTAAAATGACCCAAGCTGAGGTGACGACGCGTGAATAAAGGACTTGTTTGGTTGTGCATCTCTCATCATTACATAATAACGCAGGCCGCCGGGTATCAGGCGCGGTAACTACCAGACTTTATCAAGCGAGGTACGAGCTAGGAATGATAAAGTGTCTGTCAAGAGAGACTAGGTGCACTCGGCCTAAATAGGGCTCGGAGCCGCCCGTCAAGGGTGACGGGTTGACGGGCCGGCCGGACGGGACGGGACCCGTCCGTCAGAGGTCTGAAAGCGACGCGCTGACGGACGGCGATGGGTAACCCGTCGACGGGTTGACGGGTCGTGAAAGTTTGGGTATTGAGAGAACCGGCATCAATCCATTTCGATGCACGGCGGCATACCGGCGGCATCCACTGAAAGATTGATGGGCTGATGCGGCACGCAAATCCTAACATCTCCGTCTCCAGCCGTCTCCTCTCCTCTCCCTCCTCCATCAGCGCTCCCTCCCTCCCTCTTGGAGAACAACTTCTTGCCCATCCTGCATCTCGGCTGCCTCGTCATTGATGTCTCTTCCAACACGGTTACTTAGATAAATGGTACACACCCGAACTTCACAGCCTTCACTGCGTGCGTCGCGCTGTGGTCGCTCGCGCAGGCGCCCGGGACTCCCAGGCTGACGAACAACTCGACACTCAAGTGGACGGGGGACCCGCAGCGGCGGAGTACGAGGTCATGTGGCGCGCAAGCGAGGACCGCCGGTCCGGAAGATCACGTCCGCGACTGTCCGGTTGTCGAAGGATAACGCGCAGTGTGGCGTGTGCGCTTGACGGGGCGAACTTTGTACTATGTAGCATAATTCTGTATTTCTCGCTGTGTCTATCCATGATCTGTATTTGTTGAGTCGGGGCCGCCATCACCAAGACACGCATCAATGGCGCCTGACCGGGCATCAGGCTCGATCTGATGATGGCACTGCCGAATCGAGGTCCGCTCGAGATGCCGCCGTTGCCGCCGTGCATTTCGATCATCGCCGTGCACCGATCACGCCGGTTCTCTCAATTCCCAAATGTCCTCGACGGGTCGCCAGTAAAGATCGGCTAGTATTGATTCAAATGTGCCCAGAATAGCAAGCTTTGGCCTCATCTACACACCTGATCTATCTCCCCGTGTAATCCGACCGTCATACCCCTTTCCTTGCTTGAATTTCCTTCCACCATGGACACCCATCAATTCTTCCGGAATTTCCCGAATGGCATTGATCTTCAACATTTGTATCAAAAGCACGAATGGGGGGGTCTTTGGGTAAGTGGAAAGACCAGAATGTACCTAATAATGGTTACAGACGTAAACTGATGCACAGGAATCACCCTAGTTGTCTGGTTACAAGCACAAGCTCAATATACAGTGGTGCTACAATGTTCTGCACGGGCTCGTTTGGGCTCGTCTCTGGGCTGAATGACCTCAAATAAAATGTAGTCATTAACCTTGAGTGATCCTTAGGTGATATGCATCGTTTACACTATAGCACACCAGTTCGGTTCCCTCTCAATAAATTAATTCGTGGTTTTCTGAAAAACCAAGTCTGTGGATTGACCTCATATGCAGAAGTGGTATACACGAGCCGAAAGTACTCCTAAAATTGACCTCCCTCATGCTTTATTTCACCTGAATCGGTTGGGTTTTTCCCTGCCACGCGCCCGTGCAAGTTGGCCATTTCAAGCAGTTTTGGCAGAAAATGGCCAGAAATACTGAAAATTGCCAACTTCGAGGCCTCACTGTGAGCTCAAAACCCCAGCAATCTATGTTGAGTAAAATGTGACTGGGGTCCATTTTTCAAGTACTTTCAGCCTACAGAGACCAATTTTCGATCAAATCCGAATCCACAGAGTCAATTTTCCAGACAACCCTGAATTAATTAATTTTGCAAGATCAGAACCAGAAAGGTATGGGTTAAACTACGCGGATCCTCACGAAATTACTCAGGGGTCATGGTCAGATTTTATTTGGGGTCATTCGGCCCAGAGACGAGCCCAAATGAGCGCGTGCAGAACATTGTAGCACCACTGTACCATGTCCCAGCTTTGAACCCGTTGACGGCCCTCAACGGGTGTGACGGCCGGGACCCGGCCGTCAGAGCCTACAAAATTATTTTTGACGGCCGTTTTTGTGATGGCCGTGACAGACGGCTCCGAGCCCTAGGCCTAAACACCACCAAACAGGAACAAAATTTATTGCACCTGACCCAGACCCTCCAACCTTGGATCCTCTAGCCAAAACACTCTGATTAGATAGTAGTTCAATTGCTCAAGAGGGATTTTCCATTGGGCTAAAAATTACATTTTCTCGACAGTGAAATTGAGAGATCAATGATCTGATCAATCAATCAATCACGTGGACTCACGAGATCGCCCCTATGTCACCAGCTACTGGTCCATAGCCGGGCCCATATGCTCCCCAACCCGTCGATGTGACTTGAAAACATGAAAACTGAACTTCTTGACCTGCAACTGCATTTTTGCAGTCAAGACCCTGTCGGTAGGCATTGTTTCGTACTGATAGTGCAGGTCCTCGAGCTCGTATTCAATGACAGTTGAACTTGAATGTCTGCCTGTGCGAGCACACGCTGCAGCTTGACTGAGGTAGCATCTCTTCTGGCCCATAGAGCACAGAGGACGGTAGTGGAATTTTCCAAAGCCGAATTGAGAGATCAATGATGGCATCATTGATCGTTCCAGTTTGGTGGTGTTTAGGCCGAGCGCACCATAGAAATCGGATAATTCTATTTGGCAGCCCCCCTTCTTTGGCAGCCCCACTTTTTGAGGAGGGGCTGCTAAATAGCTACTTTGGCAGCCCCCATACGAGCAAACCTCGATAAGATAACCGAAGACCATGACTTCCTGGGTGTAAGTTTGGAAGTAAATCAACGTGCACTTCTCGCGCTGATGAACCCACCGGAATATTAAGAGGCTTTGAACGGGAGTTATAATATTAAATTTATGTTACACAAAAAACGGAATGAAGACGGAAAACGGCGGCGGGAGCAGGCGGCCTACAGACATCAGATCAATTCAACACCACCATTTGCCATTTGCCCAAATACTAGTGTTCACCTTCGATTTGCTGCATTTTTTTCCCTGTGTTTCTTTGGAATTATTTTTATATGTATCATAGATGCTCTCGGAAGACCTCAGAGAAATTTCTGTGGCAGAACAGGAGTCCTGGTGAATTGTGAGTGTAAATGACACCCATCAAGTGGCTTGATTTGCTCGGAGGAGCATTTCACTTCATCCATTGTTTTACCGAAGTCTTTTTATATTCATCAAGATAGAAGGCATCGGTTGCATTTGCGCCAGATCCGAAGGCAATCCAACGAAAACTGATCAGGAAATAACAATGTTTGATCTTCAAGATCAATTTGCTCAATCGCACATCATTCTGACGGCGAAAGATAAGATTACGTCGGGGGCTGCTAAATAGTCTGGATCAAGTGTCGGGTTCGAACTCGTAGCTGTCAGAATCATGATGAACACGTGAGAGCACCTGAATATTCCCACGGGTCAAACAAGGCGGGCGAAATAGGCTTGCACCATTATCCTTAATTGTCCATTCAAGTTCCCAAGCCACTTGTATTTTCGGTGTGCATTACCGCTTTTTTTGAGAACACCACTGTCACCAGAGCAGTTCATAGCCGTGGGAGTATACACGTGCACTCACGTGCTGCTCATGTTTTGACAGCTACGGGTTCGAACCCGACACTTGAATCAGACTCCAGATAAGCACAAAAAAATCCGACTATCTTAATTTTTTTGGCGTTATGGAGTCTGACATTTGGGAGACTAGCTGCTAAATAGAACAATGTTATTTGGCAACCCCGAAACCGCTGGCAGGGGGGCTGCTAAATAGAATTATCCATAGAAATCGACATAAAGAGAGTTTGGGTGAGAGCACGTATCGCGTTGGTGTCTGTGGATCCCGCTCGGTCTAATCAGAGCAAGTAAATATTTACTCGCAGTCTTGCTCGCAATCAGAGTTGACTCCACGGCTCGGGCGGACACATTATCGCCCGCTGCGGTTGGATTCGAGTCGGGGAAATATGTCCAGCGGCTGGAGCTACGTCGCTAACATCAGAATACGCGCAGAGGAAGAGATGCGCATAAGAATTCCTGCTTTGAGGTTAAATCGTGTGTGGTGTGAATTGCAGTGGAGTTGGCTGACTCGTCAGCGATTTAGATTCGCGCACGAGCCGGAATTTGTTCCAGCGGTTGGAGCATATGTCGGCAAGACCAGAATGCGCTTAGAGGAAGAGATGTGCGCACAAAGCCCTTATTTTGAACTGGTTCGGCTTCCGATGATAGAGGCGGTTGACACGAGGTAAAAAACAGTTGGGCGAGTCCTCCGAGTCCAAGCTGTCCTTGACGACGCGCACGATCTTGGATGTCGTGCGGACGAAATTTGAGCTGGGAATTCGGTGAGGGGATTGAACATCTCGTTCAAGCATCGAGGGGGCAGGTGCTGAATTTCCGGTCTGTTGGAAATCGTGGAACAAGGGCCGGGCGACCAATGTGTTACCAAGTCGTTCAGCGTTTCGGTTCAAAGAATACAATACTTGTGAACGGCGGGGCTGGCGTGTGTGTATGCAGTATGCGAACGCGTCGGGTAGAAGGAGTGAAAGTCTGTCGCCTAAGCTGTTTGGCGCGCAGATATCCACATCCATATCCTGATTTTCTTCACTCTCAAAGGAATCCTCGAATCGAACCAAACTTGAAGCGATTCTAATCGCGAGCGCGTCGAACGTTGAAGGCATGGGAATCTTGTCGGCGCGCGTTGATCGAAAAGAACGAAAACGGGCGATACGGAGACGCAGTGCGCGGGTCTGCGGTCGGAGGGCGGCTGCGCTTGGCCACGGGAGTCTGCAGATCTGGTTCAATAGGCGATAGAGGAGTGCGTTTGGACGCGTCGGCGTCCTGCAGCGGAAGCATGGCAGTTTGACGCGCATATATCCGCCTTTCCGACCGGCGACTCGTCGACGCGATTCGCGAAACGGAGCATCGGGAAGTCGAGGCGCGGTGTTCTGCGTACATTAATATTTGTTCTTCCCGGTGGTGGAGTGCGGGATTCGGGATCAAGGTGAGGCACGGCGCGCTGCGCATATGGGTAGTTCGCGACTGTATCAGCAGACGCACGGGGCGCGAACAGCTCGAGGCGGAAGAGATCGTGATGGAAGAGGAAGAGCGCGACGCGCTCACGTGCTCTCGCATTCCACTGTGAAGTTTGATCGGTGATTGGCGCGCGAATGGGGTGTACTCGCGCGTTCAACTAGAGCTACTAGACCGTTGGGCGGCGCTCCTCCTCTCGCACCGCCGACGTTCGGATTTTGCGCGGAGGAACAGACTATCAGCGCGTTATTGGTTTATTTAGATGCACACTCGATTCCGCGCGGCTGCGCTTCACGACTCTCTGGGTCTTTTTAAAAAGTTTTTAGGTGTCACCGCTAGGATCTGGTTCCCCGCGTCCCATCAGGCGCAGAAATTAAACGCGTAGCCAGTCCCAGTCGCGAGAATAGAGCTTATTAGCATGGTGATTTGGGAGGAAATTACCTGCCTGGACCGGCTACGGAACAACTAAGGAATGACACCTAATATTCAACACAAAGAATCGTGAATTCATAATGTACCATCATGAAAAATACATCATGAAATGTTTCCATATACCTCGGGAAATACAAAACTGCTGTTCATGATGGTTCATCATGAAATCCCTATGAACCATCGTGAAATTCAAGGCACACCATCATGAAGTTCACGACATCAAGTCATGAAAGACACGCGGAATTTCACGATGGTTTTCTCCTCCCAGTGCACGCGTGATTGGCGAAGTGAAGTTCCAGAACGATAACCACGCCGTACCGACGAGGCGGGAGCGTGCGTAAGAGGGGTGATTTCTGGGGTATCCTACGTTCCTCGTTCCTCGGGTACGCTGCACAGCAGAAAGCGGATAATATACGGTATGTGTGGGCTGATTAGCTCGCCACTTACCAGGAGCGACGCGTGGTGAGCAAGAAATTTGAAGATAGGCGCATGGGGGCTCTCATCCTGCCTCACATGACATGTAAACTATAATGTCGCAACGAGAAAGTTGACCGGTGGACATTATTTCTGCCGAAGGGGATTTCGAACCGACGGCGCGCCGGGGGGTGTAGCGCGCTGGGGGGTCCTGCGCGCAGGATTTGAGCTTGAGGGGTTGGCTGTGAGCTCGGAGGGCGCGGGTGCGTGATTGATGTTGATACTTTTGTGCGTTTGGGGTGCTTGGAAGCGGGGGGGAGGTCGGAGGTCCACGTTAGCGAATAGCGGCCGGTTCTTTGGGTCCTGGACGTGCTTTAGAGTGAGGCGAGGCGGACTTGGGGTTGTGGGAAGCCGGCTCGAGCCGCGGGAGAGGGTGGTGGATGGTGGAGGGGAGATTGTTGAAAAAGATTTAAGACTCAGGGATGATGGAGGGAAGAGCCTGAGGGAAGCGACGCGCTCACGTGCCGATTTCTGCGCTTCAAGTTGGTCGACACTCCTTCATGTTATACACCTTTTTTCGATGAGCTTGGGAATGGATGTACGCGGAGAATGTCCGCGTGGAAAAGGGAGCAGGGCGCTTCGTACTACGTTCCCGGTTGGGTGGCACCGGCGCGACGACGAGTTCGTCCGTTCAAGCGAGTCCGACCGTGACTAGTAGTAGCGTCGAGCGAAATAACTCCTACGCGTTTATACGTGCATATGCGAGCTAGATTCCAACGGACGGTGTTCGCGCGCGGCGACTCTGCGTGTCTTTTAAAAAGTTTTTAGCTGGGACAAAGAGTTAAAGTGTACCCACTGGATCTATCAATTTCGCGTCCCTCCAAGTAAGCGCAGAAATGAAGCGGAGAGCCCGAGTACCTTGTTTTAACCTTGCCTCCTAATTTAAGAATTCGAACCTCACCTCCTAAGAATTCGAAGCGCTCGTCGACGCGGAAATGAAGTTCCAGAACGCCCCTGGGGCGATAGTTGGGCCATACTGACGACGAAGCACGTCGCGGCGTATGGGGGCGTGCGTCAGGTACTGGGGTGATTTTCTAGGGTATCACGTACACCACGTTCCTCGGACCGACCGCAGGTATGCCGGAATGGTAGAGCCTCCGGAAACAGAGAAAGGCGAGGATAGTGACCGGAGTGGTGTCAGAATAGGTCAGAATGGTCCGGACGCGCGTAAAAATCGTGCAGCACGTCGCGTTGCGGGCCTCCTGACCTGGAACCGAAATTGGTTGCTGGCATCCCCAGGGAATTGTGTGCAGTGTTTGAGTAGATCCGGCGAAGCTGAGGTCCGCCTGCGTTTCAGACACTGCCCGCCTGACAGAAACATACTTGGGTGGTTGAGATCCGTCGGCCGATTGGGCCGCCGCGCGCCCTAATAAAGCGGGTAGACGCGGCAACAAGTGCAACTTTAACTTGAACCACCATGTCCTCTACTCTCCAAGTCCCCGGTAAGCCGCCATTGAGCAGCACCAACAGCAGCAGCGAGAACCTGGTCAAGGACCTCCCGGGGTACACGACGCCCGTGTTCGCGGGCAAGGACGCGCAGCGGGCGCTCGTCGAGGCCGAGGTCGCGGGCAAGGGCTTCATCCCTGCGGGGCTTGTGCAGGGGGAGGTGTCGTGGTTCTACACGAACCTGGGGATCGACGACACGTACTTTGCGAACGAGTCGCCGGCGGTCATCTCGGACCACATCATCGCCCTCTACGCGGCCAAGATCCAGGCGTACACCCGCCACGACGCCGACAGCCTTGTCATCGACCTCGAGAAGATCGACGACGCCGGCGCGGGCGCGACATTCATCCACACCAGCCCCCCCGGCGTCACCTCCACCGAGGGCCCCGGCGCAGCCTGCGAGGCCCGCATCGACGACCTCTTCCTCGACACCCCCACCCCCTACCGCCTCGAGACGTTCCGCTCCCAGGGCGCCGTCAGCGCAACCGCGTCCCAGCAGCTGCGCTGCTACTTTGTCTCGCGCTGCACCTTCCCCCCGCCGCCGCCCGCAGAGAGCGACGACATCCGCCTCTACTCGGACCCCGTGTTCCTCGAGAAGGCGAGCGAGAACACCCTTCAGCTCTATGCCGCTGCGATGCGCGCCGTGCGCGCCCGCCGCTACGGGCCCGTGCTCTCGCACTACCTCGTCGAGGGCTCCCGCCAGCACCGCCTCGTCATCGCGTACGACTCGCGCGCGTCGGGCACGCGCCACTTCTTCAGCGCGCTGTCCAACCTGTACCACTTCTACGCGCTGTACAGCGTGCGCAAGTACGTCGAGCAGTTCAGCAACGGCGTGACCATCATCTCGCTGTACCTCAACCCGCTGCCGGGCGGCGGCGGCGCGGGCGGCGCGCCCCCGATCGAGCACTCGATATACCAGGTCGTGAAGGAGGCGAGCCTGCTGTTCTGCCTGCCCGACAACCCGTTCTTCCTCCCCAAGGCGCCCGGCAGCCACGCCGTGCAGGAGGCAACGTATGCGTGTGCGCCCCTACTCGTATTCGTATTGTTATTTGCTAACGCGCGCACGCCCCAGACTGCGGCTGGATCTTCGCGCAGCACTTCTGCAACCGGCTGGGCCCCGCGTACCTCTCGCTGCGCAACGTGCTCGACGAGACGGACCCCGTGCACGCCGAGGTGCTCAGTGACATCAAGCGCCGCTTCCGCGAGGAGACGTTCACGCGCGAGAGCATCGCGGGCGTCATTGCCGCGTATCCGGAGCTGGTGCGTGTCGCGTTCTCTTCCGCTCCTCATTTTTCGTCCGCGTCTTGTTCCGAGTGCTTGGCCCCCCAAGTCTTGCCTCTTCGTCGTTCTTCGTTTTCCACTACCCTCCTCTCTTCCTTCTCGTCCCTATTCATCCTCGTCCATCATCCTTCTCGTCCCTCTCCTCGGCCTGTTCCTCATCCTCTTCCTCCTTCTCATCCACCCCCTTTCCGCCCTCCTCTCCTCCCTGTTCCCCCTTGTCCACCTCATCCACTACCCTCCTCCCTCTTATCTCGTTCCTTCTCCTTCTCCTCGTACTCTCCCCCTCCCATCCCCTCGCTCACCCGCCCCGCCCCCAGATCCGCCTCCTCTACGTCAACTTCGCGATGACGCACTACCCCTCCTCCGACGCCGACTCGCCCGCGGACCTCGTGCCGACGCTCTCGTACCAGCGCAGGCCGCCGCGCCGCTCTCGGACGAGGAGCTGTGGGACCGCATGCGGCGCGCGGTGCCCGGCAAGCACGAGCTGCAGGTGTTGGAGGCGTTTTTGATATTTAACAAGTGCGTGCGGCTTCGCGTTTCTTCTTGGCGGGTGTTTTGAGTGGGGCTGCTGCTCCTGGGGGGCGACGCGGCGGTCCGGGCGGGTTGGTACCTCGACGCGTCGTTACGGGCGGGCGGGGTGTTGCTTCGCCGTGCTTTGGCGCGGTTGTCGAGGGGGTTTCGTTGCGTCGAAGACGTTCGTTCGTCGGCGTTCGTTGCGTTGGAGGAGTTCGCGTCGCGCTTGCGGTTCTTCGGGTTGTTAGATCCGCCGTTCGTGCTTCGACGCGTCGAAGGCGTTCGCGTTTCGTGCGCGTTTCTTCGAGACGTCCGTCTCCGCTGCGTCGAAGGGGTTCGTGCTTCGACGCGTTTGCGAGGCGTTCCGCCCGCCCGTCCGTCCGTTCGTCCGTCGTCCGTTCGTTCGCCCGTCGTTCGTTCGTCGTCGTCGTTCGCTCGTTCGTTGTCGTTCGTTCATCGGCGTTCGACGCGTTCGACGCGTTTCGTTCGCGCGTCTTGTCTATCCCCCGTCCCTCCTCCCTTCCATCCCCCTTCCGTCCCCCACTAACCCGCCCACCCCCCCGCCCAGACACATCCTCAAAACCAACTTCTACCAGCCCACCAAGGTCGCGCTGTCGTTCCGCCTCGCGCCCGACTTTTTGCCCGAGGTCGAGTACCCCAAGACGCCGTTTGGGATGTTTTTCGTTATCGGTGGGTGTTTTTTTTTTGTGTTCTGTTTCCGGAAGAAGTAAAATTGGGGGTTTTTTTGCCCCAGTTTTTTTTTTACGTCGAGGGGAGGCGTGTCCGCCCTGATGGAGTTGGAGAGGGCGCCGCTGAGGTGGAGCGGGGGAAGAGGCGTCCCCGAGTTGTGGCGGGGCGGCCCCGTTGGAGGAGGACGCAGACGCCGCGATGGAGGGCGTTCGCGAGTTAGAGGGGGGACGCGGATTGCCCAGTGTCCCCGAGTTGGAGGGCGCCGCCGGGTTGCAGGTCGTCCCCGTTGACGAGACGTCCTCGAGTTGAAGAGGCGTGGCCCAGTTTGACGACGCCCCGAACGCCCCGAATCGAAGAACGCTGACCCGAACGCTGATCGCTGACACCCCGCCCAGGCAACGAGTTCCGCGGGTTCCACATCCGCTTCCGCGACGTCGCGCGCGGCGGGATCCGCATCGTCATGTCGCGCAACAAGGAGAACTACTCGATTAATCAGCGGATGTTGTGCGTTTTTTTTTTTTTTTTTCCTTTTTGCGTTTTTGCGTTTTTACGTTCTTTTTTTTTTCTCGTGATTTTGCATGAGATTGCTTGCACGAGGCTGTTTGGATATGGGGCTGCGACTCGTGCTCCTTGTTTCGTTCTACTCCTGCTCCTTCCTCCTACTCCTGCTCATACTCTGCTCCATCCATCCATCCTTCTACTCCAACTCCTTCCTCCTACTCGTGCTCCTACTCTCCTGCTCCTACTCTTTCCATTCGTCGTTCTTTCTACTTCTTCCATCCATCCCGCTTTCTAGTCCTACTGCTCGTGCTCATCTCGTACTCGTACTCGTACTCGTGCCCCTCTTACTCCTGCTCATACTCTCCTCCATCCATGCTTCCTTCTACTTCTACTCCTTCCTCCTTGTGTTCCTACTCCTACTCTCCTCCATCGTTCCATCCTTCTACTCCTAATCCTTCCTCCCACTCGTGCTCCTACTCCTTAGACATGGATACTAACGCCGCCCAGGTTCGACGAGAACTACAACCTCGCGGCGACGCAGTCGCTCAAGAACAAGGATATCCCCGAGGGCGGGGCCAAGGGGACCATTTTGCCGTCGTACGTACTTCTCCCCAGTAAAGCGAGGGAAGATTGCTGATCATTCTGTAGGCTTGGCGCGAGCCCCCGTTTGTGCTTCGAGAAATATGTGGATGTGCGTTGTTCTCCACGTGCCAGTACCGCATACCGACTGACTGCCACAGTCGATCGTGGACCTGCTCATCCCGGGGCAGACGCCGGGCATCAAGGAGAAGCTCGTGGACTTGTATGGGAAGCCCGAGCTGCTGTTCTTTGGGCCCGATGGTGTGTTTGCGTTCTTATCCCCTTGTCCCTGGCTGATCAGGCGTGTAGAGGGCACGGCGGACATGATGGACTGGGCGGCGCGTGCGTCCTCTTTCTTGCTTTGGTACTAAAAACAGTGCTAACGCGACGCAGTGCACGCGCGCGACCGCGGGGCGGAGACGTGGTGGAAGTCGTTCACGACGGGCAAGAGCGCGGCGACGCTGGGCGGCGTGCCGCACGACACGTACGGGATGACGTCGCTGTCGATCCGGCAGTACGTGCTCGGGCTGTACAAGCAGCTGGGCCTGCGCGAGCGGGACGTCACCAAGGTGCAGACGGGCGGGCCGGATGGGGATCTGGGGTCGAGTGCGTTTTTGCTGGTCTGCCTTTGATTTGGGGTTTGGGCTGACTGGCGGCACAGACGAGATTCTGCTGAGCTCGGATAAGACGGTGGCGGTTATTGATGGGAGCGGGGTGCTTGCGGACCCGGCGGGGCTGGATCGGGAGGAGCTCGTGCGCCTTGCGAAGCTGCGCGTGCCGGTGGGCAACTTTGATAAGAGCAAGCTGGGCAAGGACGGGTACCTCGTCAAGGTCGAGGAGCACGACGTCAAGCTGCCTTGTGCGTTCCTTCCCTCTGCATTTTAAGAATGGTGCTGACGCACAGCACAGCGGGCGAGCTAGTGCTGGACGGGACGGACTTCCGCAACGCGGCGCACCTGCGGTTCAAGGCGGACCTGTTCGTGCCGTGCGGCGGGCGGCCCGAGGCGGTGAACATCTCGAACATGGCGGCGCTCGTGGACGCCGAGGGCAAGCCGCACTTCAAGTACATCGTCGAGGGCGCGAATCTGTTCATCACGCAGCAGGCGCGGCTGTTCCTCGAGAAGCGCAAGGTCATCTTGTTCAAGGACTCGAGCACCAATAAGGGTGCGTTTGCTTCTACTACGACTACGAGGTATATTGACGGGGCGCGGCAGGCGGCGTGACGAGCTCGTCGCTCGAGGTGCTCGCTGGGCTGGCGCTCTCGACGCAGGAGTACACGGACCTCATGATCTTCACCGACGGCAAGCCGAGCGCGTTCTACCAGAGCTACGTGCGCGACGTGCAGGCCAAGATCACGGAGAACGCGGCGGCCGAGTTCCAGTGCATCTGGCGCGAGCACGCGCGGCTCGGCGGGGCGAAGCCGCGCACGGCGATCTCGGACGAGCTGAGCTCGACGCTGAATGCGCTGCAGGCGGAGCTGGAGAGCTCGGATCTGTTCGAGGACCGCCCGAGTCGCGAGGGGGTCATTGGGCGCGCGATTCCGAGGACGCTTGTTGAGAAGGTGGGGCTGGAGGCACTGCTCCAGCGCCTGCCCGAGCCGTATCAGCGTGCGCTGTTCTCGAGCTGGGTGGCGTCGCATTTCGTGAGTTTCCTTCTTGCTCGTTTGGAGGCCAAGACCCCGGTGCTGACGGTGGTGCAGATCTACAAGTACGGCGTGAACGGGTCGAGTGTCGATTTCTTCCACTTTGCGAGGGACCTTGCGAGTACGAAGAAGTGAGAGAAGCGATGAAATGGGTGAATGGGTGAATGGGTGAATGGGTACAATGGGCAAATGAGAGATGAAGAAACCAAAAGAAAGTTAGATCATTGTAATTAATTAGTGCATAAATGCGTGTTGAACGAAGAGTCGGACATATTTACAATTTTCTTTGAGGTCGGCGCCAGTTATTAAGTGGTACACTCTTCAAGAATGATTTCATTTTCTGCCGGTCTCCTGGTTGTCGACAGCTCGAAAATAACCGTGTCGTGCTCGTGAGAACCAACGCCTGTGTAAATGCATTCGTGCCTATTCTTGCGTGGCGGAGGGACAAGGTTCATGTAGCATCAATCAGATCCATCGCAGCCATCAGATGGGATCAGGCGAATCAGATGATCCGTCGCGCCCACCTGCCACTGGATAATGAGTCTTCATGGACCCCGCGACGCTACCCCAGTTTACTTGGGATACGCTGTACGAGGACATTCGTTTCACCCTATGGCCTGCTTTCGGTGCCAACGGTGACCCCGTGGACGGTCCCGCCTTGCTCGACCGCATCGAAACCTTCACACCAGACGACGGGTGGCTCAACCCTAGCAGCAAGAAGAGCAACTCCGACGCCATGGATGTGGACGATCCCGACGGCGAAGGCGAGGGCGAGGACCCGAACGACGGCGAGGAAGTGGAACAGGGCCCGCCCGGTGTACGCTACATCAGTCTCAAAGCCCATCCGGCCTTGGCCTTCGGGAAGCTCGCAACGGAGGTCGACTGGCGCGGCGACGACGCCATGTTCGTTATTCGGCATGAATACGGCCTGTTCATGGAGCACGCGATGTCTTGCCTGAACAACCCCCCGACGACAGCCACCGCGCCCGTTTCTTCGTCACCGGTCAGCCCGGGATCGGCAAGTGGTCGGCTTTCTCTTTGCTTTGGGTCTCGCGCTCATGCATTGCGTCGGATAGGCAAGAGCTTCGGCTGTTACTATTTCCTTTTTCGTCTGCTCGCTTTGGGACAATCGGTCTTCTTCCTCAACGCACCCACCTCTGTGTACTACTTTTCCAGCGACGGCGTCCAGGAAACCAACCAAACCCTGAAGCCATGGCCCGCGACAGTCAAAGCCCTCCGAAACAGCTGGGTCCTCATCGACATCGACGAGAGAACCGACTGGATGCCACCCGAGATCTTCAATCGCGCTCGGTGCGTTGTATGGACGTCGTCACCACAGGAGTCGCGCATGAAGAAGTTCCTCAAGACGTATGGCGCCGAGACGTGGTACATGAAGGCTTGGTCGTCAAAAGAAATTGCGGCGGTAGCGTGCGTCCTGTCTTTATGAAGCCGTTCTTCGGAAACTATCTATGCCGACCTTACCAAACAAAGGGAACGACTCGCAATCGATCATCCCAAAATTGTGGAAAGGCTAGCGACGGGCGGGCCCGTCGCACGAACCCTCTTTGGCGGCGTACCTGTCCCCACGGCCGAGTCCACCGAGAACAACATCAAGAACGCTCTGCGCGGCAACATATTCGCTTTCACACCCATAGACGCCAGCGGCGAGGGAGTCAAGCCCGTTCATCGTGTTTTACTGATTCAGCCCCTGCTCGCGATCGATAAGGTATCGGGTCGAGCTTGCCTCCAGCGGACCGACTACTCCGTCGAGTTCCTTTCTGCCCACATCGCCCACACCACCTTCGAGCTAGCGCAAGACCACCTCGAGAAGGTACAAGGACAGCTGGCCGCCGCGCTCGACACATCCACCACGCGTTCAGTGGCCGGGAGGTTCGTCGAGGCTCTGATGCATCGTGCGCTCACTCGCGGCATGCAGCTTCCGGCCGTTTTCGGCCCTGGCACCGTCGCAGTAACCCTCAAGCTCATCGGCAAAGCCGGGAGCTTCGTCTGCGAAACCGCCCCGACCGACATCGCCAAGCGTCCGCTGTACCTCCGACCGGAATCCCTCAACTTTGCCGCCGTGAACGCCATCCTCGCGACGGACGAGAAGCTCGGCCTTATCCAAGCCTCCCTGGGCGATTCGCATCGCAAGGACTTCGGAATGATGCTTCGAATCATGTCCAGACTTCCACGAGGGGCGCAGGTCGACGTGGGCCGCCTCGGGGAGGTGATATATTGCCTTGTTGGCACTGACCCCGAGCGTGTCCACAAGCTCGTGGCCGAGGCTAAGAGAACCCTAGCCGCGCTGAAGATGTTCGACGCACAGAAGCTGAGCCAAGAGCTGGGCATGCGACACACCATGATCGCTCATAAAAGGCTTTCCACTTTCCGGGTCATCGGCTACACCTTTGATCACAAGCAGGGATTTGCGGAGGTACTATAGTATATGTCGTGTGCGTAACGTTAGTCGTCATGTCGCTCAACACTGCTGCACATTGGAAGAATGAAAAGAGAAAACCATATTGTACGATTCAAGAATGGCGCTTGTATTTTCGGGCGCTCGCTGTAGAAAGTATTACACTTGGAATTTGGGTTGATAGGTTGTCAGTCAAATCCGGGTTCAAAGTTGAAGCCAGTTGGATGTCGTTGTGTATCTCGCGGAATGTTCATGTTGGCCGCCATTGCACCTTCAAAACAGAGACCGCTCTAACCTTAGCTGCTGGCCGCCCCGGTTTAGTGCAATAAATTTATGTGAACCTCCGGAATCTCCACGATATATCCTCCTCCTCCTCCTCCTAAGGGGGGTAAGAACAAGGCAACAAGGGAATCGAGGATGGTCTTTGAAGGATGTCGGAGAACCCCTGTCTAAATATCTGTAAATTTAAACTCCGTATCCTCCTCGTTGTTCTTCTCGTCGACCGCGCACTCCTCGAAGCTTTTTTTCAGCTTTTCTCAGCCCGAACTTCTTTTTTGCCCACCACCGTCCAATTAATTCCCTGCGTCGACCTTACGCTCCGTCACCTCACCCAGACCCTCGGTGGCGCTTGCGTACGGGTTTGGCCCCTTTCCGCATCCCGCATCCCGATCCGGCGATCCCCCTCCTCTCATTTTGTCGGTGCGTATAAATCTGCCCTCACATTGATCTTCAGCCCGAAGACTATGACCTCTGTTCCCGCCGCCGGCCCTTCGGTATCCTTTCCCTCACGGGAGAGCACCAGCAGCACAATGAACCTTGGTCATGAGCCCCACCAACGCTCCTCGCACCGACGGCCCGATGTCGACCTTCGAAATCCCACCAGCGACGCCCACGTCCTCCATTCCTGGACCGCACCTCGACGTCAGCGGCCTCTTTCCCTCAGACCTTCAACCAAACCATTTGTTCAAACGAACATTCTGGGCGGACTCGGAAATACCGGCGCCAACTCGTCGGACAGCAAGCCCTGCACTCATGCACGACCCGCGTTATATACCACGGAAACCGGTAGGAGGTGCGTGAATCCATTCATGTTATAAGAAACCAACTAAAATATGCAGATGCGGAACCTCTCGCGACGTCTTCCCTTCCTGTCAACTACCGTTTGGCACCCGGACCCAGCGAAGCGGAGATTTCAGTCCGCTCGATGGAGCCTTTCGCCTCTATTGCGGTATAGTAGTTGCCGTCGTGGATTTCGAGAAAGAAGAATCAATGTGGGTTGTGGGTTCCAAGGATGCCCCCCAATTGGCCGGTCACCTCCGGATTGCCGGACGACAGATCCACTTCCGGCCTGAGGGGGTTTTTCGCCCACACAAGGAGATCCCCCCTGGTGTTCTATACGTTACGATGATCCATCTTGACGACCCAGTCTGTCGCCCCCTCGATCCCCGATTTCCCTCCCTGCGCGACGACGAGCTGATGCATTTCCGGAACGCCCTCCCGTTCGCGGTGGGGATCCGTATCTTCCAGTACGGAGAAGTTGAGGTCCTATGCAACGGAAAGCCTGAAGTGGTCTTGCCAAAGGGCGCATGGCCGCTCACAATTGGAGGCCTGGACTACTTCGTTACTCAGGCAGTTCCTGCTCGCACCGTGCCCTCGGCGGCATCGCATCTCATTCCCTACGAGGCCAAAGTGTCTAGCGGGGCCTACCGGAGAGGGGCGTGCCTAGGCGTCAAGATCGTCGGCCCAGACGGCGAATCGGCGGTAACAGCTGTTACCCATGGTTTCGTCAGCCACCACTCGCAGAACCTTTCCCAAAAACTAGTGGACGCTTTCCTGGCGCTGGCTTGGCTCCTCCATCAATCCATTCTTTACTTCGTCTCGAAAAGATTTGATGGCCTTTTCTCGACCCATTTCCCGCCCAACACTGACTTGCCGATCACCTCTGCCAGTCAGTGGGCCAGCAAGATGCAGGTCCCATTACTCGGCAGCGAGGTCTTAACACCCTGCGCTGACGACGCTCGAAGAAGGGCGGACATCGGAGTGGTGTCTGATATTTTCGACTTCCCGTTGGTATCCAAGCCGTACCCCGCAGGCTATGTTCACGACCTGTGCCTCATCCGCGGGTCCGACCTGCCGGAGATCATCTCAACACCCGTCCTTCCTCGCCTCACCAGATTTGTTCCATACGCGCGACAGAGCCATCTTCACGGTGAGGTACCCCTGTATTGGCGGTGACAAGTCCGAAGTCCGTGGCCCACTTCTCTCCGGAAGGACCATGGACATTACATCGCGTGAGTGTCTCTTGGTGGGGGCGCAGATTATTTTTGGTGATGAGGGTGACCAGATTCGCAACCTTTCCCATGCGATCCTTTGGCGGTCAAAGGCGAGCAAGCATATCAAGCGAACCAAAGCCTCCCCGCACGATGTGGCTGCCAAGTCGATTTCCCAAGGCGACGACCTGAGTGCGACGGGGTACAGTGGCTCGGTGTTGTGCGTTGGGAGTGATGTTGCATCCAGCACGACGCCTGTTCCCGCCACAGCCGAAGTGCTTTGTTTCCAAAATTTCGAGACGGCAGACTCTGGCCTCCCTCCCTCTCTTCTGACTTACCAGGGGGGCTTCTGCCTTCCTGACTACGTCTATGCGAGCACAATTTTTATGCCTGAGGGAATCCAGACCTCAACCAAGAACGGCGATAACGGTTGAGTTTCGTGGATCCCGGAATAGTTAATAACTTATGGATATATCGGCTTGGTTTTCTACAATTTAGCTGGTTCCTCGAATGGGTAGAACGTCGTTGTCGAATGCGATTCGTAAGTGTTATATCTCTAAGTGTAGCCGATACAAATAGCAGTCTGTGACGAAACGAACCGCTGTTCCGGAGACAAGTAAAATCCTAGTTGGATGCGGCTACCGGCGGCAAGAGCGGCTGGCGATCATAAGTCGCATAAGACGACATGAGGAACGGGTAAGGCCCTCCGTATTCACCCTTTGAGGGAGGTGATTTTAAGTGTAAGCGTGAGGCATTGTACTGTCTAGAATTCCAACATACCAGAAGGCTGCTTGGGAAACCCTTGTCGAACGGGAGAATGCCCTCGATATATGCGATTTGTTCCGCAGTGAGCGTGATATCAAGTGCCTCGATGTTGGCCATAAGATGCTCGACCTTGCGTCCACCAACAATAGGGTAGACGAAGGGTGCCTTGTGCATGGTGTACGCAATAGCAACTATAAACATTCAACCGTGGGAATACAAGTTGAAAAGCACTGATCTTACCGGCGGTGATGTGTTTTGCACCGACTTGCTTGGCTACGACCTCTAGCGCGGCGCACATTTTCTTCTCGTTTTCGGTACGCTCCCAAGGTTCTAGAATTGTTCGGCCGTTTTCCCCGGTGGAGCGCCGCTGTTCTTCTTCCGCATCGGTTCTGATGCGCCCCGAGGCGAGCACGTTCCACAGGGTAAGAGCAATGCCTGTCCATCTCTGGTTATAATTGAGGTAATTTAATTGAGTGCGGGTTTACCTTCATGCCTGCACATAGGCAGAATCTCGCGTTCGATGTCGCGCTGGGTAACAGAGTATGCCGCCTGGTATACGACAAATCTGGACAAGGAGTCAATGTAGTGCTAATGAGATATTATCGGTCACGTACGGTGTTTTTCCGTTGGCCTTTGCATACTCATTCGCCTTCACTACAAACCACGCAGGGCTGTCCGAGATTCCCTGGACACGAGTGAGCGGGATAGTTATTTTTACAGACCCCCGACTGACCAGATAGAGCACTTTTCCTGCGATGACGAGGTTGTGGAGGCTATCCATGATCTCCTCCACGGACGTATGCAAATCCCAGTAGTGCACGTAGAGAATATCAATATACGTCGTCTTCAGCCTTCTGAGACTTTCTTCGATGCTGAGCTTGAGGGACTTGGTGTTGTTGCCCATGTACAGGTTCTTCTGCTTGACGCTGCTGTCGTTGCGGTTTTTGGAGAGGTTCGTATACTGGGGGGGTGCTTCTTTTAGATTCGTACGTGAAAAGGAAAGCAGGACTACCTTAGTGGCAATCACGAGTTGGTCTCTGTAGCCACGGGCTTCAACCCATTCTCCGATGAATTCTTCGGAGCTACCGTCCTGGCTGTTTTAAAACATGAGATAAATAGCACGTGAAGAATCAAGGAAAGACGGGACGTACTAGTGATTGGCGGTATCGATGTGGTTGCCTGTCCGAAATGAAATGAACTCTCGTAATTAATTGGGGCACATCTACTCACCACCGGCGTCGAAGTACGCGTCGAGAAGTTTGAATGAAGATTCCTTGTCCATAGCGCCCATCCCAAACTTGGCCCACTTGTCTCCAATGCTCATGGCTCCTAAAGCCAAGGGAGAGACATGAATCGCTGCACGGGGAGCAAGCTGGCGATAGCGGCCGAGCTTGGTGGCGGGAGGAGGTGCAGGAAGGAGGAAAGACATGTTTGAATTGAGGTTGCTATTTGGCAGCCTGCTACTTATATACTCTTCGTCCTAGTACTACGCGCGTTTCTGGTGCCGACGGCTCTGAAGATACCGGTGGTTCTCACTCACCAAACCACCCGACCTCAGAAACGCCGTTAATGCTTCCCCGAAAGGACAGTGATTGCTGAACCTTTAGGTTTGGCTACCCAGGGGAACGATTTGTGCATCATTTTTGATCTGTTTGTCATGCAGAATTGGTCATCGAGAGAAAAAATTGCAAAAAAAAGCAGGGGAAGACAAAGAAATCAATCAATAAAATGCGAATATATTTGAGTAGCCTGGTGATTGTGTACCAACCCGTTTCATTCACAGAACACACAGATATTCTCTAAGTTCAATTTTAGCCATTAGTCATTTCCGCTTCATGTTCGGGCTACTATCCGTGGGCTACTATCCGTGAGCACCTCAACGGGTGTTCCATTATGATAATACATCATGTAGGACAGAAATTACCTTCACACAGAACGCCCAAACAAAATTGAACCTCGTCGACCGTTGCCACGGCCGCGACGGCCGTCCCGTTGACCGTCCCGTGCCGTCGGACCTCAGAAATCCGAATCGACGGGCCGTAAAACGACGGCCGCGCTCGGCAACGGGTGGCAGCCCTGATTCCAATACGCACTACAAAACGGCCCAGCTCTATGTACCGACCCAATTCTCATGTCAAGTTTCCGCGAATATCGCAAGGTCACTCCAACCCACTCCCTCTTGCACTCGAAATCCTTCTCGGTGTAACTTTCCAAGACAAACCCCATTCGTTCCGCCAACCTGCTCGACCGCACATTCCGTGGATCGCACTGGATGATCAGTCGGTCGAATGGCGGTACGCTTCTCCGTTCGCTCTCTGAACTCAGCATGCCGATCAGTGCCTCGACCGCCTCTGTCGCGTACCCTTGCGCACGCGCGCTCGGCATGAAGGAGTAAAACAGCTCGGCCGTGCGTGCCCCGATGTCGATCTGCCCACCCGCTCCCGATAAATGGGCCTGTTCCTATCACTGTATTGCTGGTTGAGTCCTTCGACATACTGCGTGTCGGGCGGGAGTTTCGGGGCGGCGCATTTTCAGGTGGCGCCGTAATGGAAACGGCCTGGGAAACGGAGACCCGCGGTACGTCGGCTGCGGCGACGGTAGTCCAGTCTACAAACTCTTTGGCTTCGGCGCGTGTACGCGGCGGCCACGTTTGATAGCGCGCAACGTCGGGGATAGAGTCGAGTGCGTAGACCGCCTCGACGTCGTCTGACGTGTATCACGGAGAGTGAGGCGCGCGGAGCGGGTGTGCATGTCAGCGAGCTGTAGTGGTCAGGGTTTGTTGCTACGTGGTACCGGTACGTCCCGCAAGTTCTGATCAGCACCGGACCCGCGTTGAAGCTGTGCGGGCGTCAAAGGGTGGACTGCGGACGGATTCTCTCACCAAGTAATATTTAGGTGGGGAGAAGAGTTCCATGAGGGTGTAGTGGGACCTCTGCGCTTGGACTTCGGTTGAAACTACTTACTTCTTGCTTCTGACACCATTCCCGATGCCCCTCAGACATTCCGCGGTTTAAATTGACTGGCAATCGAAGGACCCGAGCTCAGGATGTCCTGGACTCGAGGTACGCGCTCAGTTCTTTCGGACTTTTTCAGTTCTGAAATACATTGTCGATGATTTCGTCCAATAGGACTACTGATGGCTGTCTACCCTGCGCATTTGCGCCTTTGCGCCTTTGCGAGCTCTTGCTTTCCATCCTGTACTCAATAGATCGGTCTTTCTCGTTTTCGGAAGCGGTCTTTGAGGTCTATTTTTTTGAAGACTCGTACCAACCTGGTGTGCTAAAATATCCCGGCACTGTGGTATGTTTCCAAGAATCCAACGTCTCTGCTGCTTCCTTGTAGGATTTTTCAAACAGCATATCGACATGGCCATGCCAGCGTCTCGAGGGCTGGTTGCTGTACGATGCCTTGACATGCGCCTAGGACCCCGCTCTCCTGCCAGTCTATTATCCCGACCACTTCGCAAGTGGTGAGAGACCAATGTTGGCGTCGTGTGGGTGAAGCGTATATCAGCAATGTCTGGGACCGCTGCGCAGAAGCTCCGGTAGAGGCCAGAGTAGGGAGAGGTTTGGCGTGAGTCCAGTTACCAAGAAAGATGTTGGGATTTCTTGGTATGGAGGGGTGTTCACAAGCGTCCAATGTTGAGCTATTTGAGTTCCAAATGTGTCGAAGGGCCGTTCGGACCCTGGAATCACTTCCATCCTCTTCTTACTAGGCCCACTCCAAATCTAAGCCGTGACTCGCGCGTTTCAAAGATCTCTCTTGGGCTCCCATTTCCCGCGCTTTGGACGCTCAGAGTATTTCCCTCGTTATAGCGATGGAGTTGATATTTTCGTGCGCTCGCTGTTCAAATCCTGGAAACTATTCCGCTTGCTGAAATTTGGGTTGCCAGGTTGTCTGTCGTAATCAATCAAGTTGGTTCAAAGCTGAAGCCAGTTGGATGACGTTAGAGTCGTTGTGTATCTCGCGGAATGTTCATGTTGGCCGCCATTCTTCAAAACAGAGACCTGGGTGGCTTCTGAAGAAGGCAAGGCCGCTGGTCCCGGCGCCATTGAACGCTTCCAGCGCGAGGAAAAGGCACTGGATCGGGACAAGATTGGGCTGGATCAATTTTGCCGTCTGTAAGAGATTTAGAAGAAGGCACGGCTGGATTATTTTGTCGTGCCGTCGGAATCTGATATTCCCCAGCCTGTCCGCGGCGAGGAGAAAATGAATTAACCGATTAATTATAGTCCATGCCATGCCGATGCAAATAAAAAACGTGTGTACGTCCGGTGGGAAGAGTATATAGATGCATAAATACGAGACGAGGATCATGAGAGGATCTGCGGAGGACCGAATTAGTTTTACATCCAAAAGCTTCGAAATATAAAAGCGACTCACAGCAAGGAGCACGACCGCGGTGACGACGACGAGGACAATCATAAGGCAAGCGGCGCGCCGGCCGGCCTTGCGCTGGTAGTCGGACGCCGTGCGAAGCTCGTCCGCACCACTGGAGACGTCGACGGCCACTGACGAGATGTTCGACTCGATGTTGTCTGCGCGCGTCAATAATCAGTTTGCGAAGTAACGTATAATCGACGGAAGACGTACCGAGCATGCCACCTGCTGGTGGACGAGCGTGCCGAGGTCGTGGAAGATCTCGGCGAGCTCGTGGATGCCGCTCTCGATCTCCGCGGATCTCCTGCTCGCGCTCCTGGATGAGCGACTCCTGGTACGCGAGCTCGTGCGGCGAGAGCTGCGCCTGCAGAATTTGCGCCTGCCGCTGCCCAGGCGTGTCCTCATCCTGCTCCTCCTGCTGGGGACTGCTAAGTCCAGAGTGAGAAGCCGAACGAAGAAATGTAGTTAGGGAGATCCTCACGAGTCGTCGTCGACCGCGAGGCGAACGCCCTGCACGACGGTGCGCTGCCGCTCGGCGCTGACGCGCTGCGCGCGCTGGAACGCCACGAGCGACATCTCGAGGTCGTGCGCCGTCTTCTGCAGCGCGGTCTTTTGGTGCGGCTACAACGCGCTTCGGAGTTAGCGCCCTTTAACTCGGCGTCAGCGTACGTATTGACGCACCACGCTCGTTTGCAGCACAGACAGCTTCTTGAGGTCGTCCGACCCGCGCTTCGCCATCGCGCGCGTCGCATCTGTCAGGTCGTGCCTACCATCTCAAAACTCAGTGTCCATCCGCAAATTCTCCGCAAGCACATACAGACTCTTCCGGAGCACCGCCGAGTCCTTCGCCGTGCCGAGCTGGTCGACGAGCCGGAGGATCCCCTGAACGTTTGCGTTCATTTTGAAGACCTGGAGGGAGAGGGACGACTGGAGCTCCAGGAACGAGGCATCTCGCGGGACTGTGGATTGAGAGATGGGTTCGTTCGCACTGGGTGGGCTAGCCCGCCTCGATGTCCTGGAAGCTCATGGTGAAGGGGAGGATTGAGAATTGGGGTGGGGTCACGTGTCACAGTGTGATGACAATAGTCAATTCGACCTCCGCCTCCAATCCGCCTCCTCGAATTTTATTTCACTCCGCGATCCCCTGTACACCTACGTTCCCAAACCCACGCAGGGATGACCGAACTATCGTACGCCGCGTCACAGCGCACGGCGGGCCTTGACGAGTAATTCACAGAGTACCGACGTATCCTCCACCGCCCCTCAGCGTCGAAACTCTCGCGCGTTGAAAAACACCCAGCTCCTGCGTCTGAAGCTCTCGTCGCCCGACCGTGGCTTCTTGGCGCTGAAGCAGAATTAACGCGCATCAACCACGAAATCCAGCGCCTCGAGTCCCTTCGCAGCACCCTCCTACTCCTCTCGAGGTGTATCGCGTGGCGCTGGCTCCCCATAAACTCCTCCCTGTCGATGTCCTGCGCGAGATATTCCACCGCGCAACACCGCCAACAGCGGACTTGAATACCACCGCGGGCGGTAAACCGGACATGCACTGATTATATGCCGGGTCTGTTTCGCTTTGGAGATCAGTTGCTTTGGACATGCCCGCTCTCTGGAGCAATTTCCGAGTGGAGATGGATTTTGATTCAGAGGGATACCCTCCTGACTTGAAACTCTCGAACGTCTTGAACACCTGGCTCGTCCACAGCGGCCAACATCCGCTGACATTGACGATTGTGAATGCTTCTTATCCTAGTGCCACACGACTGATTACCCGATATTCACATCGAATCCGCTCGCTATCCCTCGACACGTGCAGTCTTTTGCCACCTTGCAGCCGGGATCTTTGGATCTGTTGAGAACACTCCGGATTGAGTCGGAAGAAGACTATGGCGAGGCGGGCCTCCGTCCTAACTCACTTTCAGTCCTCCGTACGGCAACTCGCCTACACTCTGTGACGTTATCCAAGATCGAGGATATAGCTTATCTGGAGTCTGTCGGCATTCCTTGGGACCAGCTCACAGAATTGCACATCAATGAGGCATCTGTGCGCCCGTCACAGTACTATCACATTCTCAGGCACTGTGCGGCTCTTGTCAGTGCTCGCATCGACATTTACGACGATGATGACCCCGCAAGTCAGCAGATCACACTTCCAGGACTCCGGAAGCTGATCCTCACTGGGAAAGTCTTCCTAAGCTATGCGGGATTCCTCCACAACTTTGCCCTTCCGTCGCTGGTTAACCTATCCCTGTGTCGAGGCGCGCGACAGCCCGGGCGACGACACAGACGATGGAGCTGATCCTAGTAAAAGCTTCGCGGCCCCTACTTTTCCGGCCTTGCAACGTCTCGTGATTGACGACGACCACCAAGTTTCTCAAGCGAGGTACGAGTCAAGTTTTTGAAAAGAGAGATTACAAATCCAATGAGGATCTTAAAAAGCAGAGATCATGTCGTGGTTGCGTGCATGTCCTCCGCGATCGCCGTTGGGATCCCTGACTCGGACATCTCAAATCTCATGCTCATGGAGATCGCGGAGGGCTCACTTCTTT